>JAUTDX010001910.1:0-69715 GCA_030844895.1 Ambrosia x helenae
AGTAAGTTGAGAGTAAATTGCCTATATGTTGCGTTTACCTGTGTCTTCTTTATATAGCCAAGGTTCTCCTTCATCATTGTTGTGGTTGTTCCGATCAATCAGGAGATAATCGTTATCACTGTTTTCTCGTATAAACCCATTTGAATGTTCATGGCTTATGTCACACCCCGCCCAGGCCGGGGCACTTACAGTGACCAGTTGGCGCAAACTTAAAGCGGAAACGTAATTTCCTTCCATAACTTAAGTATTATTACAAGCCTGAGCGATCCAAGTACATCCAGCTACACGAAGCTCAACTATAATATGATAAAACATCTAGAGTCATCCCACGCTCAGCTAAAAAACTTCCAGTCCTCACATCATCAACCTGTGATACATGCTCAAGTAATAAAAATACGTCAGCACACAGCTGGTGAGTCACATAAACTGACTCATTTGTTAAAACACCCCATAAACAATTTTATTGATCAAGTATGAGCTCCTTGCATGTCACCATAATCATATATCCAGCCTAAGCATTATTATTCACACATACGGCGTTAAAAACACCCCATATAGCCGTACGTGTATGTCCACACCCCGGGAAAATATAATGATAATTATAATATAATATAACACCCTGGATGCCACACCTATGGTTCGATGCATATACATGATCAATCACCATCAAAACAATTTTATGAGCAAGTATCAGGTTTTGAAAATAGTTTAAGTAACTCACCTTTGCTCTATAGATGTTTGGTCTAATCATTCAAACTTGGTTCCCTGATCAAAACCATGCCAATCTTAGATACTAGTTAAATAAGGAGTGTGTACAAACTAGTCGTTACCAGGGTCGGCATTGGGTAACCCTATCTAGTCTATGAATAGGTGATCAGTCTATACATAAATTAAGATTAGGTTACCCAATACATACCCTGATTACAACTCTAAACCCCACTCCTATTAGTATCTATATTCCTCGCATTATACTAACATAGCTAATTTATAAAGATAATAACTAAAAAGCTACGTACCTGCTGCTCTTAGAAGAATGATTTATGAACTACTATACTTGAAATGAGTTTCTATATATAGTGAAGAATACACCAGACTTCATATGTCGGCTTTGTTTGTAACCGACTTTGATCATGTGATGCTAACTTAGGAGCTAAACATTAGAATTGGATTTTTTTCATTTGTTTTCCATATACACACATCATTACACACGTGCACTCTTTATTATTATTATTATTATTATTATTATTATTATTATTATTATTATTATTATTATTATTATTTATTATTATTATTATTATTATTATTATTAATTCAGCTACTTTACTCGTTTTTCACTTGTAACTGTTAAAGTATAACGTTTTATAAAAATACGAATATCCTGTTGGGACACGTTTATTATTGTCTACGTTATGACCCAAGTTTTATTAAAAACGGAGTAGGCTCAAATATAATATAATATGTTATATTATTACTAAACGGTCTCCTATAATACTAACCACTCGCCTAGATTTCATATCTCAAATAATCATACTGACCATCACTTACTCGTTAACTAACTTTAAATACACAAATATCCATCTCACATGTTATTGGTTCGTTTTGACGGTTAACGACCGTTTCATTCATTAATAAATACGAACCAACACATTTTATTTATATAACAAAAACAGGATGTTACAGCTTATCTCTTATCATGTAGCTTGTTTATCGCCCTCGATTGTTATTATATCTGAAATCGGTTTAGCCCATCTTTAGTGGGCCTAGCACTGTTGGGCTTAACTAATTTTATGTACTATTGAGGTGGGCCAGGCCAGCCTGACTGGCCCCTACCTCGTCATGTCCCCCCAGTCTAGTGATAAGAGGTTGCGAATATTAATAGACTCTAAGAGAAAAAATGAAAATAAAAGTGTACGGAAAATAGACTTTAGGGGGCCACATTGTAAATCTTCATTGGGATTGGTATCGCATGACCTATGCACGTGCTTTGGTATCATCACAAATGGTCCCATCAGCCGTTTCTGAATAGTCCGACTGACAGGGGAAGCGACTGTTGGCAGTTCAATTTCAAATTTGAACCGTTGCAAATTGCTGCTATAAATGTGCCAATTCAGGGGGAGTCTACCACAACTGTTTTCCATAAAGATAACCTTCCTCTCCAAAAATTTCCAATCCTGAAATGGCACCCAAAACTGGTTCCACGCGCACAGTCATGAGTGTTGCCGAGATTAACTGTAGTTGGTCGTTAACGGTACTCAAATCCTTTCTCAACGATTATAAGATCCCTTCGGAATGGAATCCGGTGCTCCCTGGGAGGGATGATATTGCTTTTCCTCTGAAACAGGGAAAACTGACTCTTTATGGCGAGTTCTTCACTTTCTCCCATTTCCGTCTTCCGGCAACCAAGTTCGTTTACAATCTGCTGTCATACTATGGGGTCAATATATCCCAATTGCACCCATTAAGGCTAATCAAGGTTCGTCACTTCGAATTTTGTGCCCTAGGGCTTGGAATGTCGCCTCGTCTGGAGGTTTTCCGCGCGCTGTATGTTCTGAAGTTTAAACATGAATATTTTACCTTCGACCGCCATCCCGGTGTCCTATCTTGTATTGACAACTTCCCGCAAAGCGTGAGGGACAAGGAATGGAGGAAGAAGTTTTTCTATATTGACGATTGTGTTCTTCCAGTGGGAGCCCCTATCAGGTACCCAGGGGGCGACTAGTGCGCGGGATTGGCTCCCCCGTAAGCTGCTTTAGGGAGTAGGCTCCTTTGCCTAGGTTTTCCGCCACTTCGTACGGCCCTTCCCAATTTGGACCAAGCTTGCCTTGGGGTTGGGACCTGCTTGCCTCGTTATCCCGCATGACCAATTCTCCTACCTTGAAAGACTTTTCGAGAACCCGCTTGTTGTAGTACTTCTCCAGTAACCGTTTGTATCGGGCTTCGTTAATGCAGGCGGTGTCGCGGCGTTCTTCAAGCCTCTCTAAGTTCTCCCGTAGCAACTGTTCATTGTCGCTGCCCTCATTATTCCTTCTCAGGGAAGGGACACCGATTTCGGCTGGAATCATTGCCTCTGAACCGTACGTTAAACTAAATGGTGTTGCACCATTACTTGTTTTCGGCATGGTTCTGTGAGCCCACAAGACATGCGGTAGTTGATCCACCCAGGATTTTCCCTCGGCGTCTAGCCTTTTCTTTATCCCATCAAGTATGCTCCGATTTGCTCTTTCTACTTGTCCATTGCCTTGCGGGTGTGCTACAGAGGTGAAAACCTGTTGAATCTGGAGCTCCTTGCACCAATCTTGTAATGACTTGTCTGCGAACTGGGTCCCATTATCACTAACCAGGTACAACGGGACCCCGAACCTGCAAACTATGTGCTCCCATAGGAACTTCTTGATGTTTATTGCTTCGATTTTGGCCAGCGGTTTTGTTTTGACCCATTTTGTGAAATAATCAATGGCCACCACTAGGTATTTTAACTTCCCGGGTGCTAGGGGAAATGGTCCCACCAGGTCTACTCCCCACTTCTGAAAAGGCCAGGCCGCCATAACGGGTATCAGATTGTTCTTTGGCCGGATGGTGTGTGGTGCGTATTTTTGACAACTGATGCATTTCTGTAACACCTCCACAGCCATGTTGTGCATTCCTGGCCAATAATATCCCGCGTTTGTTATCTTTGCGACTACTGCCCGGGGCCCGGCATGTATTCCACAAGTGCCTGCATGGATTTCCTCAACCAAGAACTTTGCTTCAGATGGGGCCACGCATCGCAGTCCTGGACCTAGGTATGATTTCCTATATAGAATACCATTCTGTAATTCATATTGGACCGCCTTCGTGCGTATCTTCAAAGCTTCCCCCTTTTCCTCAGGTAGCGTGCCGTGCTCTAAGTATTGTTGTATTGGGGTCATCCAGGAGACCTCTACTGCATGCACGCTGTGTACGACCGGCGCTTGAGTCGACGGCTGCCTAAGGGTTTCAATGTTGACGTCTTCCTTGGTACCGGACGATGCTAACTTACTGAGGGCGTCAGCTATGTCATTCCGGTGCCTCCACACATGTATTAACGTTATCTTTTGAAAGTTGGACATCAGCTCTTTAGTCTTTTCCAGATACTTTGATAGGGTATCATCCCGGGCTTCGTATGACTCATTGACTTGGTTGTTTACCAGCAACGAATCCACGTGTGCGTCCACTCTTTTTGCACCTAAGGACAGGGCCATGCGCAGACCTGCTAAAAGTGCTTCGTACTCAGACTGGTTGTTGGAGCATTCAAAATCAAAACGCAGGGCATATAGGAATTTTGTCCCTTCTGGACTGACCAGCATTAGACCTACCCCCAGCCCCTTTACTATTGGAGGACCCGTCCGTATACAATTGCCATGCCGGCTCTTCAATCTCTGACCCGGGCGCGGGTGCTTCTTCTATCTGTGGGATTTGTTCTCCCGCTGGGATCTCTGCCAAGAAATCCGCGATAACCTGCCCCTTTATAGATGTTCTCTTCTTAAAACTGATATCCAGTGCACCTAACTCGATCGCCCATTTGGCCAGCCGACCTGACACCTCAGGCCTATTTATTACTTGAGCTAGCTGAAAATTAGTCAACACCTCAACCTTATGTGCCTGAAAATACCGGCGTAATCGTCGAGACGCATGCACCAGAGCTAGAACAAGCTTTTCCAATGTCGGGTATCTGGTCTCTGGGTCGGACAGGACCCGGCTAACATAATAAATGGGGGTCTGTACCCGCTTCTTTCCACTAATAAAACGGCACTGACAGCGTGGTGTCCCGCGGCTATGTACATTCTCAGTATCTCGTCCCGTTTGGGAGCTGTGAGTGTGGGCAGGTTACCCACGAACGTTTTCATTTCTTGGAATGCCTTTTCCGCTTCCTGTGTCCACTTAAACTTGTTTTTATTGAGGCAGTCTTTAAGCGTGGATATGAAAGGCAGAGATCGCTCTGCATGCCGTGCCAAAAAAACGGTTAATCGCAGCTAACCTCCCATTCAGGGTCTGCGCCTCTTTCAGTGTCTTCGGAGACAGCATGTTGATGATTGCCATTACTTTTTCTGGGTTTACACGGAACCCGTCTTTAGTGACCACTACTCCGAGGAATTTGCCTTCTTCAGCCCCGAATGAGCATTTACCGGGTTTAATTTGATATTGTACTCACGAAGCTTCTTAAAGGTTTCTTCGATGTCCTTGATAATCTCATCTTCGGTGCTGCTTTTTATGACCAAGTCGTCCACGTAAACTTCCAAGTTCACCCGATCTGACTTTCGAACGCTTGATCCATCAATCTTTGATACGTTTGCACCTGCATTTTTTAATCCAAACGGCATCTTCGTGTAACAATAGATGCCTGCGTCCGTATGGAACGCGGTTTTGTCCTCATCTTCCCGGCCATCTTGATTTGGTGATACCCCTTATATGCGTCCAGAAAGCATTTAAACTTGAATGGCGAGAGGGAGTCGAGCTTGAGGTCAATCTCTGGCAGTAGATATGCGTCCTTTGGGCATGCTTTGTTTAGGTCTTTGTAGTCCACACACATACGCCAAGTTCCATCTTGTTTCCGGACCATTGCCGGGTTGGCTACCCATGTGTGGTACTTGGTTTTCCGCAAGATACCTGCTTCTTCCAGTTTTTTCACCTCTTGCACGACTGCGGCTCTTCGGTCTGGGGCCATACTTCTTCTTTTTGAGCTATTGGCTTAATTGAGAGGAAGGTTGACAGCTTATGTTCTGCCTTCGACCTTGAAATTCCCGTCATATCTGCATGCTTGAACGTGAAGACGTCCAAATTCTTTTTTAGCACCCGCTTAAGTTGATCTTTAGCTGAGGGTGACAAGGTGTCGCCGATCAGCACTGTTTGCTCGGGGTGTTCGGCGTTCAGCACCCATCTCTCTGGACCGCGTAGCCTTGCCGGGGCTTGATGGGATGGCTTGAGTTCAGCTGCTGAGCAAATTTTATCACCTGCTACGGTTACCACCCCTTGAGGGGTAGGGAACATCAAAAAACCTCTCGCTGTTGAGACCAGGGCGTCTATGCGACCTAGGGTATAACGCCCTATGATCATATTATACTGAGAATCCGCCGGTATTATGAGAAAAGTGACCAGAATGGTTCTTTCTCTGCGACCATCCCCTATGGTAACGGGGAAAGTTAATTGACCCAACGGCTCGACGCTTTCTCCTGTAAACCCCCTAACTGGACCTCTTGCGGGTTCCATCATCTTTTGATCCTCAGGGCGCATCCGGCGGAAGCATGGCTCATATATGATATCTTCCGAACTTCCTGTGTCAACCAGGATTCTTCTCATGCTATAGTCGCCTACGGCTGCGGAGATGACCAGGGGCCTCCATGCTTAACACCCTGTAGTGTGGGGGTACTGTCATTTTCGCCTCCATCCACGGCTCGAAGCGTTCGAACGTTCGTTTTCGTCCGTACCTTGATTCCACCCTGACCATGTTCATTTCCCACGGACGCTTCCCGGCAGCTTTGTCCGTTGCTCCTGAGGAAGTGCCAGGCTTCACGTCCTTGACCAAATGTGCAAGCTTTCCGGATCTAACGAAGTATTCGATTTTGTCTTGCCCCGGCGAATCTTTGAGCTGGAAACAGTCATTGGTCTCGTGACCGGTACCCTTATGATACGCGCAGTACTTTGATTTGTCTTGCCCCGGCGAATCTTTGAGTGGTCGTGGCGCGTTGAGCCGTAAATCCTCAGACTCCAGAATTTGGGATGGCGTCTTGGTTAGTTTCCGGGTATTCTGACCTTGGTTTTGAAGTACCTTCTCCTCTTCCTGTGAGGGTGTCCCGAGGTCTGTCGGATTTCTGACGGTCATCCCGCCTGTCGTCCCTTCTATCATTCCTTGAGTAGGGTTGGTTTGACACTTCTGATCTCCCCCTGCTCCTGGATCCTCTGTTCTCTCGGTTATCGTTTGAGTCAGAGGCTTTAACAGATTCCTGCCTTCTCCTGACAGCATGGTTCATAGCTATTGATTTCTCTTGCTTAACATAGGCTTTCGCGATGGTCATCATCTCATCCATCGTTTGGGGATATCCTTTCGGGCCGTGGAGCTTTCTTAATAGACCGTCGTCGTTTACTCCCATTGTGAATGTTGTGCATGCCAACTCTTCAGTGAGTCCCGGGATCTGGAGCCATTCTTTATTGAATCGCACGATGAAGTGCTCCATGGACTCGTTGTCCCGTTGTCGTATGTGCATAACCTCATCCCTGTATTTAGTATGCCTCCGCTGTTGGCTGAACTGCTGCGAGAAACCTCTGACTATTTCATCCCAATTGGCTACAGAGCCGGCAGGCAAGCTGTCCCACCAGACACGCGCTGCTCCGACAAGTGTCTGAATGAACATGTGGCAATAGGCAGGTATAGGCCAGTTTTTCGACCGCCCCACAAATTCAAAAATGCTCAGATGATCGTCTGGGTCACCAATCCCATCATATTTACCGACCGTGGATGGGAGTTTGAGGTTCTGTGGTAAAGGAGCATTGGCGATCCTCGGCACAAGCTTAGAATACGTGACTGTTGCTGGGGGGCGATATGGCCTAGTGAGTTCCTCCTCGTCATCATCCGCGCCCCATCTTGATTTCTTCCAGCCGATTGCTGTTCTGCTTGAGTGGTGGGCGGCATTAATTGACCACTGACCCGCTGTTCCTGTGTGGTACGCGGGGACCGACTGAGGAGGTGCCGGGGTTCCATCATACGTCAGCCTGGTTCTTACTTCTTCAAGGCGGGTTCCCGTAGATTGAGAGACCGGATTGTCCATACCTCCCCATCCCGATATTGATGCCATTGGGGGCGGATACATATACGGGTAAGGGTACGAATAGGGATTTCCCGCCATTGGTTGGTACATTAATCCGTATGGATTTGCTGTGTAGTATGGCATGTATGGCTGATTTCCAGGTGTGATTGGGGTGTAAGGGGTGACTGTTGGATGCATGAGCGATGCCACGGGTGATGACATCATAGACGCGGTCATTGCCGCAGAAAATAGAGGGAGACGACTAGCAGCCGCCGTGACCCATGACATGTTAGCCGTTGGGGGTTGTGATCTTCCCGTTGAAGCAGGGGTTACTATAAGCCTTGTATAAGTTGTCGTCGGTGCGAACCTGGGAAAAGGCGGAACTACTGGAATTGGACCTGTAGGTCTACGCTGACTCGTCACATCACTCGTAACCTGATTCATGAGGTTGAAACCCGAGGGTTGTTCCAATACTATTTCTTCGTCCACCGAGTCTGCCGAAACGCGATCATCGTTTTCATTGTTCGACCTCGCCGGCCCCTGGGGAGCGTCTTGAGTTGCGACAATTCGTGAATCTTGATTTGATGCCATTCAACTGGGTGAGAGTGATCGTTCTCTGTCTTGTTTCCGTCCCACGGATGGCGCCAATGAAGAAACAAGTACCTAAGGGGGTAATTCTTCTGGGTAGGGCAGAGGCGTCACTCCGGCCCAACAGAATGGGATCACCTAATCTGCAAAAGAGAACACCGTTAGGACTCGTCACGGGATTGGGGGTTTTCCTGTGACCACCCTCCGGCGTGAGAATAAGTATGGCTATTAAGCGATGTGAAAGTAAGGAGAGTAAGTTGAGAGTAATTGCCTATATGTTGCGCTTACCTGTGTCTTCTTTATATAGCCAAGGTTCTCTTTCATCATCATTGTGGTTGTTCCGATCAATCAGGAGATAATCGTTATCACTGTTTTCTCGTATAAACCCGTTTGGTTGTTCAAGGCTTATCTCTTATCATGTAGCTTGTTTATCGCCCTCGATTGTTATTATCTCTGAAATCAGTTAGCCCATCTTTAGTGGGCCTAGCACTGTTGGGCTTAACTAATTTTATGTACTATTGAGGTGGGCCAGGCCAGCCTGACTGGGCCCCTACCTCGTCAGGTGGTGTCGGTTGGATCCCATTATTCTTTTTGAGATTAAAGATATCATGAAGCTTCCAGATTTGTATCACGGCAACAAAGGTAAGAAGACTTTGATAAGAGGGATTGTCATGACGGTTTGTTGGGTGATTTGGAAGACCCGGAACAAGACTGTTTTTGAAGACATTCAACACTGGGTTTGCGACATGATTGCGAGTATTAAATCGTGTTCTTTTCTTTTGTATCGTAGTCGTTCTAAGTTCCACGATTTAAGTTGGAAGGATTGATATAGATATCTCTTGTATATGATGTAAAGTTTGTTCTTAGCAGTCCTCGTTTTTGTGGGCTTAGTCGTTTTTAATGAAGTTTAAGTTTCAAAAAAAATTTGTGTAGGAGAGCATAACTATTTTTTTACAAATATGAGGAAAATAACCAAAATAGATAACTGGTCCCAACCAAGGTTTGTCTTCTTTTCAAATCAAAATAAACCGTGAATTTGTCCACTTAAAAAACTAGATAAATCCAAAAAGATTCAATAAGAAACTGCCACATAAGTGGAGCCGACTAGAAATTAGCTAACAATTTTTTTTAAAGTACTACAGATCTACAAAAACATCAGTTGAAAACAATACATGTGTGTAACAAACTGGCTAGGTTTGAACCGAATAAAAAAAAGTTGACAAAAAATTTATGCGAATTGCTTCTTTAGCGGGCTAAATTTTAGTCGGATCTTTTTATGTGCCGGCTTTAGCCGGTTTGTTTGATCTGATTAAAATGTAGGTCTTTTTTGTTGGCTCTTTTTGGAGTTCTTTTAAGTCTTTTACATGCAAAAGATCCATGGCTATCTTGATAAAAACTTGAGCCCTCTTGCATATTTTGATGCTTAGCCCTTTTGGTGTAATTTGGATAAGAGTGAAAGGGTCAAAGGTCAAGTTGAAACTTGGTCAAATAAGGTGAGTCGTACTTCTAGACAATTCACATTGTGTCTACATTTCAAATAAGGTTGTTTCAATGGATACAACTTGTAACATTGAACCAAATGTTGGTTACAATTAGCTAACTGAACTCTCCAAACCTATAATTTATCAAAATATCACAAAGAGTGAACTTAAAAGTGTATAGTACATGTATCAATAATAAACCAAAACCCTAGAGTTTGCTTTTGCTTTTTTAGCTCTTTTGCTCAATAATTTAACCTTAAAGTTCAATAAAAAATTGACATACTATAATCTCCTAATTTACATGACCATCGAAATGTAGAGGAAAGATCCGGTACAAATAGCTTTTTTGGTAAGAACTGTGAGAATCAAAGGAGGGTATTTTTTTTTAATTTTTTTTTTCAAAATTTTTTTTCCCCATATTGTTAAACATGTATTATAGTATTGAAAACTAAAAAAAAAAAAAAAAAAAAAAAATTGGTGTAGAGTAATTACGTGTAGAGTAATTACATAATTACTCTAGTGTAAACTAATGTATTTACCTTAATGACGTAATTACACTAAAAAATTTTTTTTTTTTTTAATTTTTTTTTGTATTATTCATCTAGAAAGAATGTTTAAGCATATGGGAAAAAAAGTTCTAAAAAAAAAATAAATTTTTTTTACCCCCTTTGATTCTCACAGTTCTTACAAAAAAAACTATATGTATTTGATCTTTACTCTCGAAATGTAAATGTTATGTGATCAAATACGCATCTCCCTAACTTGCAGCCATAAATAAAATCAATACCTAAACGATCATAACGCCACAAAACGACTGATCTCAATGGAAATAAAAGATGTTTGGTTTCATGCAGTGTTTTCTGAAACCCTTAAAAGACTAAAAAGTGTTTTGTGGCTTGTTATGTTATGTTAAAATAACAAGCCATCTTATAAAATGGCACTAATCAAGTTACCATGCCTATTTCTGTTAAAGTTGTATTTGCTGTTATTTTCAATTTATATAATGTTGAAACTCAGGATTTTATGATCTTGTAAACTTTCAAAAGGAATTAATCTATCTATATATATAAAAGAAAAGACTTTTGCTGACATGGCGTGCAATTGAGGCCTTAACCTTCCTTTGAGAGTGCCACATGGCTTAATAATTGAGAGTTTTTTATGTTTTTGAGTATTTTCGTTTTTTAACTAAAACAAAGGAAGAATATAAAACCCTAAAATTTTATATGCCTCCTCATTATCTCACCGTCTCTCTTTCACCTCCCAAATCCGCCTCCTTTATTCACTCAATCAATAATAGTGCGATCGTTGCCTCCCTTCTCTGCCCTATCCTCCACAAAGGTAAATATCAGTCAATCGCTCTCTTCCTTCAGTATTGTTACATCATCTCCTCTACATCTGTTTCTTCGATTGCTACTCTGTTTATTTTTTGAACCAACTATGGCTGTGATTGATTTGTTGTTAATGGATTTTCTATATATATATTGTGTTTGTTTATGTTTAGGTTGATATAATTGCTATTGATTTCTCGGAGAACCGGTTTCGGTTGAATAGGTTATTAGTTTATTTATTTTACTAATTACTAATTGTTGAATATTTTGTTTAATTGTTTATAAATCTATGAGGTGATGTTTTGATTGTTGATGTGCAGAGAGGAGTGTATTTTGAAATTTGTCTGCTTGGGGATGCTTAGCTGAGGAGGTTCATTCTTTGTTGAACTTATTTTGACCCAGGGTTTCTGATTATTTTTTACTAAGGTTTACTATAAGTAAAATTGATCGACAACAAATCTATATGTTTATGTAAAGCAACTGTTATTGGATATGTGTCATCCTTTTATTGACAGTTTAGGAGGTTTTCTTTGATTCGGCAGAAGGTAAAACCGGGTTTATAGAGAAACTGAGAAACACAACATATCTCATGCACCTTCCCCTGCACTGATGTCTGAATTCCCAGACCTTATGACTGTTGCAGCCACAAAACCAAAAAGAAAAAAGGCCAAACATTATCTTTAGGTCAGTTTGTAACCGCTCCTACAAATAATACGACTTATCAACCGGCCAAGGGTTTGAGTTTGACCCATGAGGATATGTTGAACCTCCCCACCGGTCCAAGACAACGGACCGATGAGGAATTGGAGCGTACTAGGTTAGGTGGTGGGTTTAGATCTTATGGTGATAAGAATAGTGATGAATCTAATTCTTCACGGTGGGGTGGGAGAGGGGATGTTGGGGATGAGGATGGAAGGAGAATGAATCGCGAGCCGTTGGCACAGTCTCAGGCCGATGAAACGGATGATTGGGGCGCGGCAAAAAATCGAGTGGTTTTGAGAGGAGGGAGAGGGGGTGGTTTTTTTTAAGGGTCGCATTCGCGGGCGGATGAAGCGGATAGTTGGGGGGGGGGGGGCGAATAAGAGTTATAGGGCGTTTGAAGGGCGGAGAGGTGGGGAGTTTGATAGGGAAAGGAAAATGGGCTTTGGATTGAGTGGTGATGCGGATAGTTCGGATAATTGGGGGAGGAAGAAAGAGGTGGAGGGGAGGAGGTTTGGGGGCGGTGGTGGCGGTGGGAGTGCGTTTGATAGTTTGAGAGAAAGGAGAGGCGGTAATGATTCTTCGGATTCAGATAGTTGGGGAAAAAGAGGGACGGATTGAGCGGTGGGGGAAGTGTGAGTAGGCCTAAGCTTAATTTGCAGCCTAGGAAGTTGCCTGTGGGAGATGTGGAGACGGTGAAGCCAACGGAAGGTTCGAATCCGTTTGGAGATGCTCGTCCTAGAGAAGAAGTGTTGAAGGAGAAGGGAAAGGATTGGAAGGAGATAGACGAAAAGCTTGATGCGATGAAAGTTAAGGATGTAGGTTCGGGTGATCGGTTTAAGCGAGGTGTTGGGAAGCCAAGATCTGATAAGGTATCGACTGAGAAAAGCTGGAGAAAGAACGAAGCTGCTGATGCTAATGTTGCTTCTTCGAGGTTTGATGTTCATATAGCTTTACATTAATGTTGGTGATCATGTATTTGTATTTTGTTGTGTTTTATTCTAATAAGCTTTGTGAATTGCCTGGTTTTGTTCAATTTTAGGCGCATTATTTGGTGCTTGAGTTGCAATGGTGAGACATCTAAGAAACAAATGAATTTATGCATGGTTCCTGTTTTTAAGATTAAAAGGAGAATGTTGTATGATAATTAACATGTCAAGTAAATGGTAGCTACAAAATAGAGAATGTTTGAAAATATATAAACGAATGACGATTAGATTAGCTAATATTTCAACCTTTTATGGTTCTACTAGCTGTATGAGATCTCAATTGACATGAGTTAGATGCTTGGTAAATACTTTTGTTGAGATTTGCAACTAAAAGAAGCATGAGATTTGAGTGGCCACAATGCCACCACATTAATCTTTTAGTTGATGTTCTTCTTTCATCATTTTTTATGTTTTTCATAATGAAAATTATTAATCTTTTATTTCTACTTTTTAAATGGGTATTGATTTGTTTTGAGGTTGGAGTTTTGGTTGCAGAATTACCAATTTAGTGTTTTTTTTTCTTTTTAAATGGGTGTGATTTGTTTTGTGTATTGAGATTGGGTGTGATAGTAGAGATTTGGTTAATGCATTTGATATAATGTGATTAAAGCTGTGTATTTTTTTCTTCAAATGGATGTGATTAGTTGACAATTTTATATATTTCTACTTGAAAGTTTTAATGAATTTATAAAGGTCGTGACTTTTTAATCTGCATTATCTTTTGTGCTGAAACTAAATGCAAATGCAAGCTTTATAATTTCAATTATTTGGAATCTGTCATCTCCATAAAATATGTATGCAGACATCTAACTCTGCGTGCACTGATGACAGCTAATAGTTTTACTGGAAAAAAGATTTTTGTATAGTTGCATAACTTGGATCATCAACGATCCAAACAATAAAATCGTTAGGTATGGAATCTTCTTTTGCTAATTGTTAATCCGTTTGTTAATATGTTCCATGTTAGTTCTTTCTTACTGATTTGTATTAATGATGTTAATATGAGTTTGGGTAGGTTTAGTTTTGATTTTTAGTGGCAGTCGTGTAAATAAACTATTGATATTTGTGTAACTCGCTGGTGAGAGATAATTGCTGGAATCAAGATGATTTGCGGCTTCAAAACAGAGGTTTAGGTTTGAAACCATATTTAGGTTCCGATAAGGTGAACGAGAAAATCGAAGCGCTTCTGTAAAGTGGCATCGACATAACAGTCAAATGTCCACGACTGGTGACTAACGGAATACCAAAGTGTGTTCCGGTGATGTTAGTTTCCTTATAAGAATTTTCGGTTTTTTTCTGAATTTTGTTGAAAGCTTAATTTAAGATAGGATAGCTTTTTTAATGGTTTTGTCGATGCGCGTAAAGACCAGTATTACCATTTTGAGTTTTCCGAGGTTGTTCCTCGCACGTTTAATGGTAACCTCTTTCTTTCCACATTTAATTTTTAGACTTCTAACAAGGATTTCTTTGTTGACTGTAGTAAATCTATCATATGTCTATTGGTTGAAGGTGAGCTTTTATGCAACTCTACACTGTCTAGAATGCTTTTTACAACTGTAAATAATCATTTTTATGAATTTCAACTTTTAGGTTTTGTCAGCCTGCACTTCGTGTCTTATTTTAAAACATAGGTTGCTTATGTACACATTTTTAGTTTGCAAATCTGATTTTCTATACTACTTTCATATTGAATGTATTCTGATGTTTGATTATTGCATTCTACATAACATAGACAAACTATTTTCGCTTTTGCATATTCGATTTTTTTTTATTTCTATACTCACAATTGATAGGAAAATGCTCTATTCTTGAGGTTGTTAGGATCTATGGTGACGTTAACCGGTTATGGAGGTGTTATTGTTTAACGACTCCCGCGGCGGTAAGTGTTTTTGTTGTCATTATTTTAATCATGCCAAGCGATGGGTTGGGTGTCTTTTGGGCAGCCTTGGGTGTCTTTTGGGCAGCCTTGGGTGACGTCACGTTCATTCGTGGAAGTCTCCATTTGACCCTAATTGATGAGTACGTAGCTTTGTGATTCTTGCTGTTATTTTATTTTTCTATAGGAATTGATTATTGATGCTAAAAGTTGAATCATGTTCTTAAGAAAGTATTCTAGCCAAGAATAACTAGAATGATGATCCTTAAGAGGCATACGAGTTCTCAAATCATATGTAGTTAATTTGCAGTGAGGAACTATGAAAGAAGGAACTAGAAACAAAGCCTTTGAGTTAAAAAAAGGGTTAGATGCACCAAGGCGATAGGGTCCCAAGCCGATGTGTGAAGTGCAATGGTAGTTTAAATATTAGTTTTTAAGTATTGCTGACTGAGTTATGTAAGCTTAGGGGAGTTTGGATGTTGTTGGCCATCTATCCATGTGGATAAACAACTGATGGTCAAGGCTGATACCAAGCTTGGGTTTAACATGCGTGTTGCGTGCATTTGTGGAAGCTGCCATTGGCGATGCGATTATAGCTGGTAAGATGGGGGGCCGAAATTAGAATAGCTATGTTTGTTTGGGTGACTATTAATATCTTTGCCCATGTCTATCTACTTTATAAGTTATACTAGATGAATGATATGATGAAGGCATAATGAAATTTGAGGCAAATAGGTTATAACATGATTTTAACCTGTAATGAAGCCGCTGGTGTAACTTTAACTTGAAGGTGTAAGATGATGTGTTTGAGACACATTGAGAGAGAGCAATATGGCATAAGGTCACTGGTGTATGACTCGATGTATGTGTTCAAATAAGCTATTTGTATATGACACTACAACCAGCCAAAGTAAGGTCACTCTAGATTAGGCGCAACAGGTAAAGCACTCGAAGTTGTTTTTAGAACAAAATAGGTCCTTATGCGACAAACATAACAAAATATTAAAGGCATCACGTGATTCAGAAATGATGAGCTAAAGTAGGAATGAGTTTATGGATGCTAAATTTAACCATCAAAGAACCTGTGAGGGTTTACGAGTGGTGAACCCCACATGATAGTTTATTATTAGTTAATATTTATTTATAATATGTAGTTATTTTTATATACTTTTATAATCTTAATTTTATAACTAATTCTTATCATGATCATGTATAAAAATTATATTATGTACTTTTACATTATATTATGCTTAGTAAAGTTTAACATTATTTATATAAACACTAAATAAAAACTTATCTTTTATCACGTCATATTAGATTTTTCAACCTCCGGGACACTCCCGGGGTATGTGCCAGGAACAATTTTAACAATTTTATAACAGGTTGTGCAGGGAACGGTAAGACGATACAGTTCTGGTGCGATTGTTGACTCGGGTAGGAGTCCTTTATGGAAAAATGGCAAGCGATATTCAGGTTGGAGAAGAACAAACGTTGCACACATTATGATATAATCGTTCAGATGGGGGGTGTGCTAGGGACGTGGATTGGGACTGCTCTAACAGCCCAGAAACTGCAGAAGACTTACAACAGCTGCACGAGCTCAAGACGCGGCTGAGTAATGTTCGTTTAGAAGATCGCAGAGACACGTGGAAGTGGGACAATGCTGATGCTACATGGTTCTCGGTTTGGGTTGTTAAAAAGATGCTCACGAACACAGCGGCCTTCGATGGTTTCAAGTTTATGTGGCTCAATTGGGTGTTGCTTGCTTTTATAGGTACACTTTGGGTAGGTGGTGGTGGATACCGCATTTTTGGAATCGTCTTAAACGTGTTTAGTTTGGAGCATAACATGGTCTATTATTTAGGAATCCTTGCTTTTATAATTTTTTGAATCCAGTGTTCCATGGGTGTTGCTTGCTTTTATAAATTTTTTGAATCCAATGTTCTATGCAATGTTTATTATGTATTTGCATAAACAGCAGCAACATTGAATCAAATTTTAGCATGGCAACTCTCCACAACTAATTTCATGCCTTATATATAGGTGTTTTTAACTAGATTGCGAATTACAATTTGTGTTGCCACTGTATTAGAATCATTATGTTACCAACGGCAATATGTTTCACAAGGTACATATTTGTTCATATAGTATTTAACATCATTTTTTTATGAAGACCGAAGAGGTTTACCATGCAATGATCCGGGCTAAGTGATGTTGTAACGGGTCAAAACACATAATTTTTAAATGTCACAATGGTTTGGTAGAATCAACTGAAGTTTTTAACTTTCATGCCGAACAAGAAACATTCTCTTCAGTCTTAACCGATTTAAATTAATATTTCAACCCCGGGACGTTCCCGGGTAATCAGCTAGTATTCATATATTAAATAAAAACATATTCAAAATAGGTAATAAGATCATAATTTAGGCAATGAGTTGTACATCAATTGGTACTCAAGGGGAAGTGAAAATTATTAAAGCTACCTCATCAAAACTAACTTTTGGATTTTGATAATATACACTACATGATTATTTAATGCATGTTACAAGAAATAAACAAATAAACATAAACATTATAATCCGACTTATAGCAAGCAAACTACTTATAATAAAATTTAAAATTCAGTTTTAACTTCCATCGTAAGATCTAGCTATGATTTAATTTTTAAAATCTATTTGCTATATTAACAAGTTCAAACACCAAAAATTATAAGACTATCCTCATCGGTAAACTTTGGGTGTGGTTGGTTGTCCAAACAAATTAAAAATAAAAATGAAAAATTCATTTTCTATAGCACGGGTTGTGGGAGCAACCAATTCACATGCCACATATTTCTAAACTAGCATTGAACCCGTGCGTTGCGTCGGAGTCGACAATACAGGGCGAAAACATAATTCAAACCTTAAAACGATTAAAAGACTCAACATGTAAGGTGTGAGTTTGGGTTGTGTAAGTGGAAGAGAGAGATTAATTTTTTATTGAAAGGTTGAGTTGGAATGACTCACCAATGCGGATGGTCTAAGTATCATGTTTTCATGACCGGATCAAACCGGATTAAGAACTAGATGAAGAGACATGATGTGACGTTGTCTTCTGTTTAATACCCAAGCACACGTAAGTTCTTTCTTGTTCGATCGCAACTTAGCTCCTAACTTGTTCAAAACATACTTGAGTTTAGTTTCTTCCTGTCTAACAACCGACTCAACTAGAGAACCTGCAAGGCGTCTAGTTCAATGTTCAGCCTAGTTTTCAAAATATGGTTTTCATTACATTAGTTATTTTAAATTTATATCTTTTAACAGAAACAAATAAAGATATAATTTTAAATAGTTAGCATTTTAATATCAAGTCAAACAACGGTCATAGTATTCCACTTATCCACTCACACCACACCTTCCATCTAGGGTCCACGAACGTGCTCACGAACCTCCATTTCCATTTCATATATAAACCCTTTCACTCTTTCTTCTACTCTCATCTTCTACATCTCTCACACACTTTATATCCAATCTTTATTAATTATGTCTACTTTTGATGAACTAACAGCTCTTGATTTCATCAGACAACACCTTCTCAGTGACTACGAGTCGCCTAATAACCCAACAAATTCAGAATCTGACCTATCAGTTTCTGATTACCTTACCTTTGAAGACGAACAAAACACATCTAGTTTTTCAGTCAACTTCACGGTACCAGAACCCGTTAACAAAAGTTACAAAAAGCCTTATATTAAGATTGAGTGTTCAGAGAAAACAGACTCCGTATTCGAGACAAAGGTACACTACAGAGGCGTACGAAGAAGGCCATGGGGCAAGTACGCAGCAGAGATACGTGACCCGAAGCGTAACGGTGCGAGAGTGTGGTTAGGGACGTTTGATACAGGTGTTGAAGCTGCAAAAGCGTATGATAGAGCAGCGTATCAAATGCGTGGTTCGAAAGCGATACTTAATTTTCCTCTAGAGGTTGAGGATTTGAAAGAAAAGACGAGCAAAGGAAACAAGGCTTCAATCATAACACCTGGCGTTGGTTGCCATAAAAGAAAGAGGGATGAGAAGGAAATGGAGGTGATTGTGAAGAAGGAGAGGTTGTTAGAGACGGTTAATTTGCCGTTAACGCCGTCAAGTTGTATGGCTGCTTGGGGTGAGAACTATTGGGGGAACGTCATGTTGTCGCCGTTATCACAGTTTATGGTGATTTAAAACTTAAAAGTTTGACTTTGTTTTCTCCACGTTTGCTTTTCAACAAAATTATTTGTTTATTTTTTTTTATTAGAATACAAATTTTTTGAGTTTTAAAAGTCAATACCGGTATTTTAAATGGATTTATTCTTTATATTAAGGACAAAATAGATGTCTATGTATTGTAAACTCTATGATGAATATAACTAAGAAATCTGTTTTGGACAAACCACGGGGCTAAATTACAATATTGATTGAATATTGAAATACATGTAGAGTGTAAACGAGCCAAGCTGATTGAGGTGATGTGAGGGTTTGAGAGGAAGCGCTCAACACAACAGTTAACTACGTAATCACTTTGCAGCCTGATTGAAGTTTAATACATTTATGGATATGTGAATTTTATTTATCTATAGTTCCTTATTCTTGAAGCGGACAAACACATATCAATCATCAAATCCAAAGACAGTGGTCTCTCCGTTGATGGCAACCTCAGCCTCTATGCAACAAACATCTTTTAACAACAAGCCTCTATTCGTCCGAAAGAAGGTTCCATGTGTAATGAATCTTTGCCAACCCCATTCCGGTTTTGAAGCACTAAACCAGTAGCTAGCTGCAATTTATGATCCATATGAGTTTGCTAAAAACTAATAGTAAATCAGTTGCTAAAACACAGTAGCAAGATATAACATTACGTTTATTCAACCCGTTTTGCAAATGGGTGTTGCTAAATGCACATCCTTTTCTTTTATTTTTACTGATTACACTCCCCCCTTAAGTTTTTAAATTGTTTTCTTATGCTTTTAAATTTTCATTATAACACATCCCGAATTTTTCTAAGGTTTATCCACTACAAATAACTTAAATTTTGAATACGATTTGCATCTAAGTGTCAATCGACTGAAAATCAAATTACTAGCAATCCATCTCAAGTATTAAAAGGCTCGTCAGAAAATTCCAACCTTTTCTTTTTCCTTAATCGTAACAAAGATAATAAATAAAAAATTGAAATATAATATCTTGTGATTTCTAGATTTTCCATTTCACAAAAATTGAATTACTGCGGCAAAACTTTTGTCACCAATTGAATCAAAAGCTCAAATATTTTTTTTCCTGAATCTATTTATTTTCTCCTTTTCCATTTTATAGGATTTTTAAAAGTAAAACAAACACTGTAATCCAAATTCTAAAAGTTGTTTTGAGATATGTATATTGTATACAAGATTATACCCCGGGAACGTCCCGGGGTTGAAAAATCTAATATGACATATTAATTTTATATCTATAATCTATAACTTATAATAAAAGAATTGAATATTGATGAGGTGACATTCAATGGAGGCCTCAACTCTCCTTTGAATGTGCCACGTGGCATGTTGAGGTGAGAGTTTTTAATTTATTTTTTTATTTTGTTTTCATTCATTCTCCTACACTTATCTAACCCTAATCTCTTTAAGAATTTAAAAACAAATTTAAATTTTTCTCTCTAATGTTTCCTCCCATCATTTTTAAACATTAATATCTTTTATATACGAGATTTTTTCACGTTCTTATATACAATGTTGAAATTTAGCCCAATCGGCATGCTATCATTGGAATTTTACTCTTCTAAAGATGGATAGGTATACTTCATCAAGAGAAACTAGGAGAAAGAATCGCGCAACAATGCAACACATGGTGTCACCTTATAGCAAGGTTATTTTTTATTTATTTAATTACAAGAGTAATAATTATTACTATTAGTATTAGTATTATTTAGGGGTGTCAATCGTGTTGGGTTGATGGGTTGGCGGGTTTATGGGTTGCGGGTTGGCGGGTTGATGGGTTGAAATGTGCAACCCAAATCCGACCCATATTATTATTCGTGTCAAATATTTCAACCCTAAACCGACCCACATAAAATCCGGGTCAACCCGAAGACGACCCGTTTAACCCATATTTTTAAATGAGTAATACATGTTCATGAGTTATAAGCGGGTTGTTGGGTTGTAAGCGGGTTATCAATAAAATGTTTAATGATAAGTATATAAGTGTGACAAATAAATAATATAGTGTGCTAAAAATAACACAATTATAACTAACCATGTAAATAGAAATGGAAAAAGAAAAACAAAAATATAATGTATTTTTTTTTCTAAATATTTAAACGGGTTAACGGGTCAACCCATTTTATATATGTGCCAACCCGAACCCGACCCGTTTTTTTAAACGGGTCATGTTAGTTGACCCAAACCCGACCCGTTTTTTTAACGGGTCGTGTTAGTTGACCCAAATCTATTTTTTTTGTGTCGGGTTCGGGTCGGTTTTCGGGTCGTGTCAATAATTGCCGCCCCTAGTATTATTAGAATGTTTATATTTTTCAACCCCGGGACACTCCCGGGATAAAAGCTTGTATGAAATAGAATGATGCGCTTTACAGTTACATGCATGAAAGCTTCAGGTAGCAGCTAACCTAAAACAATTAAAAATATATCTTTAATGTTAACGCCTAACCTTAAACAATGTATAACTTAAATATTAATATCTAACTTCAAACAATGTATAACTCTAATGCTAACACATGTTGAAAATAGAATTCATATTTACCGAATTGAACATAATTAGTGACTTGCCTATACATGATTAATGATTTACCTGAACACTTTGTGTTTTTTTTCCTGTTTGAACAAAACCCAACAAAAAATATTCGTTTTTTTCTCCATTTTTTATATAACACTATGGTATTCGTTGGAAAGATAATAAAACACTCGTTAATTTGGTGTAATTTTTTTCTTTAAAAAATCTCGTATATAAAAGATATTAACGTTTAAAAATTATGGGAAGAAACATAAGATAGAAAAATCTAATTTTGTTTTTAAATTATTTTTTTCCTAAAATATCTCAATGACACATGTGATGACACATGGGACACTCAAGAAGGAGAATGTCTCTTTGAGTGACATGTCATTAAAATGGCTTTGGTTTATTATATGTATAGATAGATATGATTTCTCCCAGTACATAAATTCTTCGATTGCATAAGCTTGGAGTTTTTAAACATTAAAATTTTTTTTTAACTAAATTATATAACAAATCTTATCCAACATTTTGAAACATTCCAAAAAATTAATTAAATTATATAACCAAGTCTTATCTAAAAATTTGTACTAATTGAATGCCTATCCATTAGAGGGATGACCTCGGGACGGTATCGGTACCGAACCGATACCGATTCCGACAATACCGATACCGAAAATTCCAAAAAATCAATACCGACACGGAACACATACGGTACGGTATTGGTTCGGTATCGGTACGATACCGGTATGGTATCGGTATTTTACCTTAAAATACCGATACCATACCGATCCCGTACCGATACCAATAATACCGAAACCGAAAATCCATACTATGGGTACCGATACCGATCCCGAAACCCCTCAGTTCGGTACGGTATCGGGATCGGTATTCGTTCTTGTATGCTCATCGCTAGTCCATTATTTATGTATAGAACCAAGAATAAGGATTTTTATAGGGGTGGAATTTGACATTTTTAAAACTATTTTTTTAGAAAGGGAGTGTGAATAATAAAAAGGGGGAGTGCATTTAGCCTAACCCTTTGCGAATTTGTGGCCTGGAAAAGCAGTTGAAATATATTCGCCTATTGCAAAGCGATCAAAAATTTTGATTTACCACAAACATTTTCATTATCGCTATTTTGATCACATAAAAGTGAAAAAAAGAAAAAAGCTATCCTCAACTGAAATTACGACAACAAATTAAATACCCAGTTTTCTAGTAGTGTACGGATTAGTTTACCTTTGCCAGAGTAATGCCTTGTATCCAACTGATCCAACATACGAAGTGTAAATTCGACAAGTATCTTGGTTCCAAATGGAAGATTTTCGGGTTCAGCCAAAGCCACTAAAAGTGATATATAGCCACCAATACCACCTTTCCCATTAGGATATAACTTTACCTTCCTGCACAAATGCAAGTTATAAACATATAATTATCTAAACAAATTTGATCAACTTATGACATTAGATCCTCGTAATAACGTTGTTTACCATTTGTGATCCCCGATGGTGAATATGTTGGAGTTTTCGCAGTCTGTGTTTACTTTCGAGTAGTTGTTGATTTTCCATGTGTGTTTGTAACTAACCGCTTCCTTTACCAATGACAACGACTCGGTTTTGCCTTTGTTTCGCTCTTTGCATACATACACCTCAGCTCCAAACACGCAGTTGTCATCGAGAAGGTATCCGTTGTTAGAGTCACCAAATTCTTTAAGGCTCATGAATTGATCAAAGCCCCATTCGGTTCGCAACCGATGAAACCTTCTTCCATTAGTCCTTTCATCTGGGAGACAATTTGATCATTGGTTTAGCATCCCAAATCAGAGGTTAGACTCTTATTTCTTCATATGTTGATTGTAATTTAAGTGTACAAGTGAACGCTTAATTTTTTTTAATGTAAGTTCGTAGATTTTTCTAGGATAAATACACAACCTACCCCCTACAGGATTTGAACTCCTTGACTTTTTGTTGTAAAGTACACCACTTACCCACCTGAATGTCCCTTGGGACAAGAACTAAATGCTATTTTACAATTAAATATTCATGCATATGATTCAAAGAACATGTTACCTTCAAGTTTTAAGTAAGTATCATTGTTCTGATCAAGTAGAAAGACCCTAAAAGCGGCGTAGACCTCCCAACCGGGCTCGAGTGAGGTCGTGTCCGCCATGGCTAGATATACAGACACAAATTCTCCGGCTTTTTTACTCTTGTTGCCATTTGGGTGAATCACCAACTTCCTGCAGGTTACCAATGTTATACCTGGTCAATAATGGCGAAGCTTAATTTGGACAGCGGGGTCGGAAGTATATAACTATTTAAAAAAAACGGGGGGTTGAAACTGTACATACCAAAAAAACATTCTATACGGAATCGGAATTTCTGAGCGAAAATTCGAGGGGGAAGGGGGAGGGGGCATTGGTAATCTGTCTGTGATAATCTCAACTTCTTTGGTTAGGGTATTTATCGCTGATTCGTTGTTGATTACTGGCGGTTGCTTTAATTTTTCTCTTCTTTTCAAATTTAGTGGGATCCGTTGCTGATTCACATGGGTGTCTTACGGGCTGTTTAGTACGCCTCTTAATGAGGCTCTAAACCATTCAGTGCTGAATGATTCAGCATTCAGCGCGTTTGTTTCAGTTTCTGAATGGAATGGTTAAGGCTGAACCATTAAGACTTAGGATGTTGCTGAACCATTAAGCACTGAGCCATTAAGGACTGAACTAGGCTGAACCTTAATGAGGCTCTCCTACCAAAGTGGGACAAAAAAACTAACCATTAAGAGATCCAACTTAATAATTCAACATTTAATCAACCAAACAGCGCCTTAGAAGGAGTGTAATATGGGCGACCGCACATGATTGGGGTTTGGTGTGGATGGAGGGGGGGGGGGGGGGGGGGCTTATTGTTTATATGTTGTAGGTCGATTAACATGTATATATATAAAAAATATAAAATTGGTAGTAATTTCATGTGTTGAGGGCCCATTTTTACTTGTCACACAATGCCCTTGAAATCTTAGAGACGACGTGCTAATTCGTCAATGTGGATCGTGTTCGCTGATACTCGTTTTTCTAGTAGTGTAACTAGGTAGATAAGTGAGAGAGAAAAAAAAAGATATACCATTTGTAGCCTCCGGCTTCAAATTCGTTTGATTCATATCTTTCAACATTATGTTTTGTTAGTGCAGAAAATTGTTGAATATTGAGAATGTAGTGAGCTGGTGGTGCCTCTGATGTTGATCTCATAGCCCCTGATACATTTAGATGGATAAATAATTTGAAAAGAAAGTAGGTTCTCATACTTTTTTTTTCTTAAAATCATAACCATCATAGGTTTCATGTTATGTCAATTCAAACTGGGAAATGCCTTGCATATCGCACAATTGGATTAACCGAATAAACGAACTGATTTCGTTAAAAAAAACATACCAGTTTATAGCGAAATCGTTCGGTTATACATATCTAAGATCCAAAACATATGTTAGATGTTAAAATACCATGTTCGTTACCTTGGGTGAGGCTTGCTTGTGAACATGATTCTCCGATGGCCATGTGAACTTTGATAAAATAGTCAAAATGTTAGATGAGAACTGAGTATGTAGCAAAGAAATGTGAATTTTGTGGGCTATATATAATTAAGAGTTGTAGCTTTTAACTTTTTCCTTCAAAGGACTTGTTCTCTACCTCGAATAGAAGCAAGCATTTAATAATTCCAAAACCCAAACTAAAACGCTAAAGAAAGCATATATTTCAAATATAGATGTTCAAATAAGGAACATTGGGTGTTTGGACTAGTGTATCAAGAATACTCGATCTGAACCCTCTACCTTTTAAATAGAGGATAGACACCTTACTACTACATTTTTTTTGCCGTAATTTCATATAATATAAACGAAAGATAAAAACCTAATCATGACATATAAAGTTATTAACGTATTAATAAAAAGGCAATTAGGATTTAGAACGTGGTTTCATTTTCAATTATTATTATTTTTTTCTTGCTAATAAGAGTTTGTTTAAGATTAGAACGTGGTTTCATTTTCACTGTCGCACAAAGCCCAAACCTAATCATAACATAGTAAGTTACAAACATATTAATAAAAGGTCGGGGCGACGACGGCAGGGTTGACAGGCGATGGCCGAAGACGACAAGGCTGACGGGCGGCAAGGGGCTTTCACTACAGTCTCTCTCAGTGGACTTTTTTTTACGTTAAAAGTGAGCAAGGGGTGAAGGGAAGAAAGGGGGGAAAGGGATGGAGGGTTAGGAACTGAGCTTTGGGCCTTGGTCTTTTATTTTTGTTTTTGTTATAAGGTTTTTGCCCAAAACGTTTGGATTGGGTTTATGCATTGAGTTTTATTTATTGTAGTCGATTTTGATAATTGTAGAGAGTTTATTAAAATTTTGGTTCGGGTTTAAACTTACGTAAATTTTATTTAAGGGGTAACGAAAAATTTATTTAAGGGGTAACATAAAAGTTAGAGAGCATTACACAGATTGTCCTTTAGTTATACCTAAAATTGCATCCTATGTCTTTTTTTCGAATTTTTGACTCCTTATGTCCTTTGTTTTATACAGTTGTTACATCCTATGTCCTTTAAGCCAAACCAAGTTAGAAAACTCGGTTAAGTAGCTCACGTGCCCCTCACGTGAGGGGCAAATCTGTCAATTCACCCTCGTATAAAGGACATAGGGTGTAACAAGTGTAACTAAAGGACATATGATGCAATTTCATGTATAACTAAAGGACAATCTGTGTAATTCTCTGAATAAAACTCAGGCATATCACCATCCTCTTCACCTCTCCACCAATCTTCAATACAACAAACCCTAACTAGATCCACCTCCTCCTCCACCGCATCATCACCACCTCCCCCGTTCCTTGTCTCTATGTTTTATCTCCACTGCTCACCCATTCCTTCTACCTTTCTTGCTCCAATCTGACCATAGACCTTATCACTAATCACTATCATCCCCACACAAATACATAACATACACATAATAGTACGAAGAAGAACATCACCAATAATAATAATAATAATAATAATAATAATAATAATAATAATAATACATTCGATTCTTCATTTTTCCTTTATCAGGACGAATCCCCAAACTATCCTTAGCTTTGTCAGCATCAGCATACGCTCCAATCTACTTTAAAACTTGTATCACATTCTTCATCTTCTCAACTCCTTCAACCGAGTCACTAACCACCAACGGAAGCTCAGGCACACTCTCCGACAAAGAGAGAGAGAGAGAGAGAGAGAGAGAGAGAGAGTCACGAGATGGAGAGAGAGTTATGAAACAGAGAGAGAAACCGGTTGTCTTTTCCGGTCCTGTCACCAACGCCGACCACCGTTCTTCGATGACCCAACACTCGAACCACCACCCGTTTCGTCTCCATTGCTCACCCGTTTAAAATCAGGGTCAATATCATCAACACGAGCATCTCCTTCTTCAACCACAGTCTCCATCATTTATAACCAAAGAAGTCTATTTGATCAAAATTAACAAGAGTATTCAACCAAGTATTGTTTCTGTTACAGAAGCATCGTTTGTTGAATATGAATAACAATCTAGAGAGAGAAAGAGATGATAGAGAGATGAATGAATATAATTTTTTGGTTTTATGATTTTTCTGGAAATATTGGTTTGTGATTTCTGGAAATTGGGTGAATTGACAGATTTGCCCCTCACATGAGGGGCACATGACCAACTTAACTGAGTTATTTAACTGGGTTTGGTCTAAAGGACATAGGGTGTAACAAGTGTATAAAACAAAGGACATAAGGAGTCAAAAATTCGAAAAAAGGACATAGGATGCAATTTTAGGTATAACTAAAGGACAATCTGTGTAATTCTCTCTAAAAGTTATTTGAGTGGTAACATTTTACTAAAAATGTAAAATAATAAATAAAAAATTGCACTACCACCCAGAAAATCGAGGGGTAACGGATGTAACCTCTGGCTTCAAGCTAGGTTGCTACTACACCATGTCCCTTGGGACATCTATATCTATATATATAATAAAAGAAAAGGGGTATGACACATGCACTTTCCCAATAATTTTCAAACGTTAATAACTTTTATATACGAAATTTTTTTAATAAAAAAATTACACAAATTAACAAATGTTTTATTATTTTCCAACGAGTACCATAGTGCTATACAAAAAAACAAAAAAAAAATGTTTTTAGTGGGTTTTTGTTCATGCAGGAAAAAAAACACAATGTGTTCAGGTAATTAATTAATCACGTATAGGAAAGTCATTAATCATGTTAAAATAGTATATATGTTTATGAACCTACCATTACATATAAGAACCCGCTAACTACATATGTATTCACAGATGTAGTCAGTTTGGTAAAAATCTATTTTTTTCTATTTTGATTGGTGTTGCTAGAAACATTGATTACAGAAGTTGCTAAGCCGGTTAAATGTAGCATATAATTGTTAAGACACCAGGTAAATGTCTATATGATAAGTGATAATTAATCACCCCACCATGTACACTTTAAAAATCATTTTTAATGTATGTACTTTGAAATCAAGTGACATATGATGATTATTGAAATAGATCCTTAAATTATATACGAGTAGAGAAAATAGTCGGGAGACATGAAAAGTTACCATCTTTTTTAATCTATAGTAGTTAGATCATTTTTATTTATCTTTGTGTCACCCAGACGATCGATTGTATATCCATAATAAAGATTGAACATGTATCTCATTGTTTCACATATGCTCACCGCAAATATCACAATCGCCTATCATCATCATTATCACCATCATGATATATCATTTAATACCAATTCGGTCGTTTTTTTACCAAGTTCACATCACAACTTTGGAATGTTTTGAGGAAGTGACAAAGTTGTACTACTACACTTGAGCAATATGTGCACACGTAAAATTGAAATATGTTTTATGAGTTATTGAATGTTGATCCTTTACAAAAAAAAATAAAAAATAAAATAAAATAAATCTGAAAAAACAACTTATTACTTTTATGGTACACATATTTTGTCACTTCGTATTAGATTTGTCTATCCCGAAATCTCCCGAGAGAGAGACTAATATAATATTATTTGGGAAATTTCATTTTTGCATATGCTTGTGGATTAGTGATCCCCATGCCCCGGGGCGAACCCGTCCTTCAACGACGTTTTTTAAGGTGTTATCTATTTTATCGAAAACTGATTCGGATGGCAACCTGTACAAAATTATTGTGACCTCTAAAGTATTAAAAAAATGAACCCCTTAAGTTTAAACAATGAGACACAATACTACACAAATTAAATTCAGGAGCCCATTTTAATTGAAGAAAAACAATAAGTTCAAGTTGCATTTCCATTCCAGTAAGCCACAAATTAAACTCAAGTTCAATAAGCCCAAATCTAGTCTATTAAGTAAGCCCAATTATTAACCTAAATACCCAACTACTTATTTTACAATTTACCCATTTTCCCTGAAAAAATAAATATCTGATAATTCCTATGTCCTAACCTTTTTTTTAACGGCATCTCGCTCAGGGCTATACATGAGCATAGTCTGGTTGACGTGGGATTCGAACCGGGCACTCCAGGGTAGGAAATAGGCTAAGCCTGAAAACCTCTCACCTCACCTGCAGCCAATGGGAATTGAACCTGGCTCTCCAAGGAGAAACCAAGTTCTTTCCACCACTAGACCACAGGGTCATTGGCCCTATGTCCTAACCTAAATTGGTCTTGTAGCAAAGAGTCATCAACTTCTAACTGTTAAGACTAGAGGGAGTGGAGGAGGGAAAGAGGGGGGTGAAGCGCCATGTGGCACTTGTGGGGTCCATGTGGGGGGTGGGGGGGGGGATTTGTGGGGAGTGGAAGGGGGAAGAGGGGGAGGGGAGTGACATGTGGAAATTATTTTCTTTTTCTTTTTCTTAATTAAAGTAATAAAAAAACACAATTTTAATAAAAACATAATTAAAAAACATTAATAATTAATAATAAACTACAAATTAAAAAATAAAAAAACATGAAATAAAAAAATACATCAACTAAAAAAATACATAAACTAAAAAAATACATCAAACATGTTTTTAATCATCATTGTTGAATGGGTATTGTCTTGGTACACTCCAAATATGATCAACCAAATCCGCTCGAAGGTTGTGATGTGTTTGGGTATTTTTGATTTCCAAGTTGTTTTAACGCTATTTCTGCATCAGTAATGTTTCCTTGACTTGATGGTGGTTCGTCACCAAAATACTCGCATATTGCACGTCCTTCGTCTTCCAAAATCATGTTATGTAAAATAAGGCATGCATACATCACATTTCTTATTTGCGGTTTTTCCATCATTCGACATGGCATAGACAAAATGAGCCATCTTTTTTGTAAAACACCAAAAGCTCGCTCAATGTTTTTCCGTGCAGCCATTTGAGCTTTGTTAAACTTTGTTCTCTTATCGTCTAACGTAGTCCTCCGTGTAAACGATTTTACGAAAATGGCCCAATCAGGGTAAATTCCATCTGTTAGAAGATACCCGTACTTGTATTCTACCCCGTTTACAAAAAAAGTTCCTTTCGGTGCAACATCATTTACAAGATCGTTGAAAATTGGGGGTTGATTAAGAATAGTTCTATCGTTCAACGAATCGGGCACACCAAAAAACGCATGCCAAATCCAAAGATCTTGTGATGCAACCGCTTCAAGCATCATACAAGGCTTTTTATGATATCCACTTGAGTGTTGACCTTGCCATGCAGTTGGACAAAGTTCCCACTCCCATTTCATACAATCGAAACTCCCGAGCATCCCAGGAAAACCATGTTTTTCTTCGTGGAATTCCAAAAGTTGTTGTACGTCACTAAACGTAGGTTTTCTCAAATATTTTTTTAAATATAGTTCAATGACGTACGAACAAAAATAGTGGAGAGTTTCCCTAGCCGTTCGGGCCGACATCTTTAGATAGTCGTCCATTATGTCGGAACTTTGCCCGTAACCCAAGTGTCTAAGCGCGGCTGTTACCTTTTGAAACGTGGTAAATCCCATCTCACCACGCGCATCAGGCCTTTGTTGGAAATATTCGTAATTATTTTCTAAATCGTTTGATATTCTTATAAATAAATTACGACTCATACGAAAACGCTGCCTAAAAGTTTTTTCATCGTATCTTGGTTCGGGCGAGAAATAATCACGTACCAATAAATCATTTGCGGCTTGTCGTTCACGAACTATATACTTTCTACGCTTGGGTTCCGAGGTCGCTTCATCATCATCCACTACAACTTTAACGAGTGTTTGAACGGTAGACATTATCAATTCCGCGCCGTCGTCGGATGAGGAGGCCAAAGCGAATTCATCAAACGCATCAGATGAACTTGAAGTTTGGTCCGACATCTTGCAAGTATTGTATAAAAATGAGAGTTTGGAGAGGATTTTATAAAAATAGGAGAGTGTGGGTTTGAGTAGAAGAGTGTGGGTTATATATATATATATAGGGAAACGATATTTTGGAAACCCACTTGAGTTGAGAAAACCTTTGAAAACCCATGTAAAAAACCATTATTTTTTTTTTGAAAAAAATAACCAATGAAAAATACATGTTTTTAAGAATTTTGGGCAAAAAAAATAACAAAAGCGCCGATGGATTTTTTTTAAAAAATAAACAAAGTTGCTAAAAAAACATATGTTTACAGCTATTTACATAGGTTTTTAGCAACTTTGTTTATTTTTTTAAAAAAAATCCCATCGGCGCTTTTTTAATTTTTTTGGCCCAAAAAGCTTACAAACTTGTATTTTACATTTGTTATTTTTTTCAAAGAAAAAAATTGTTTTTTTACATGGGTTTTCGAAGGTTTTCTCAACTCAAGCGGGTTTTCAATTTATAATTGACCTATATATAAAGATTAAAATTTTTTTTTCTTTATTACCGTTGCCAACGGATTTATTTCAATTTTTTTTTTAAATACACAACGGTCATCCCCTCCCCCACCAACCACAATCCTCCGCGTCATCTTCCTCCCCTCCCCCACGCTCATCCCCATCTCCCCGCCACTCCCTCCCGCCCCTCCTCCACGCCGCCTAGGGGCGGTGTTCCCGCCTCCATCTCAGCTTACCGCCCCAACCTCCCCGCCCCACTCCCTCCACTCTAAATGATCGACAATTTTGAATACGCTTACCACCTGACCCGCCACCATTCAGTCCCTTGCTTCTGTTGCTCGGCTGCTCGCATATGTTTATGAGACATAAAATTACTTGTATGTGATGCTAGTAGAATGCTACTTGATTACTTGAGAATTTAGCCAAAACTTAGATTTTAATCTATTTAAACACGAAAATTAACAAGTATATTCATGCATATCTGATTAGTTACATGTTTAAAGACTTTTAAAAAGGTTATGATATTTATTTGGTCGAATCCTCTCTAAAATACCTGCAAATATTTTAAACTTTGTAAGTCAAACCCGTAATCATCATGTCATACATAGTAGTTTTATTATTCTATATCATCTTTGATAAGAACATTCTACAAACGATATATCCGGAAATTTTTTTTTACCCACTGTACAAAGGAGTACTCTGAGAGTAACTCTGATCCATCAGTAATTTCACGCCAGTTCCCGAGGAAAACCCACCGTCCAAAGGCCAACTGCGGAAAAACCCGGCCTACCAGCAACATTTTGGTGTCGCTAGGACTTAAACTTCTCACCTCCCATAAAGAAAGCAAGGAGGGTGCCACTCCATAGGGATTGGCCGGAAATTTATTCTAATAGTTTTTCTTTAATATAACATAAAACTATGGATAATCTATATATATATATAAAAGAAAGCGTATATGCTGACGTGTCGTGTAATGGAGGCTTCAACCTCCCCTTGAGAGTGCTACGTGGCATCATAATTGAAAGATTTTAATGTTTTTGAACTATTTCCTTTTTTTAATTAAAAAAAAGATAAACATAAAACCCTAAATTAAATTGAGTTATTTTAGGAAAAAAAGAATTTAAAAATAAATTTAAAATTTTCTCTCTCATGTTTTCTCCCATAATTTTTAAACGTTTATATCTTTTATATACGGGATTTTTTAAAGAAAAAAATTACACCAAATTAACGAGCGTTTTATTATCTTTCCAACGAGTACCATAGTCCTATATAAAAAACGGAGAAAAATCGACTATTTTTTGTGGGGTTTCGTTCATACAGGAAAAAAAACATACAAAGTGTTCATGTTATTCATTAATCATGTTTTTTCTTTTAAACCAGGTTCTTATCTACGATGTTGAAAATCAACCCAATCGCCATGTTATCATTGGAATTTTACTAGGTATACTTCATCAAGAGAAGTTAGGAGAAAGAATCGCGTAACACTGCAACACATGGTGTCACCTTATAGCAAGGTTATTTTTTATTTATTTAATTACAAGAGTAATAATTATTACTATCAGTATTAGTATTATTAGAATGGTTATATTTTTCAACCCCGGGACGCTCCCGGAAAGAATTGATAGTTGTTGACGTGGCGTTCAATGGTGGCCTCAACCATCTCTTGATTATGTCACGTGGCATAATGAGATGCAATGATTACAACTTCCAAATTAAGTGTTTGTTTAGTTGATTAGGTTAGGAATTATAAGAGCCATTAGAATGTGAGAAATTAGAGAGATGTGATGAGTTTTTTAATAGTTACAGCTTACATAAGTGATTCTTTAGATGATTACTGATTAAGTTTTAGATTAGGGAATATGAGTTATTACTGATTAGAATACTATGAACATGCAATGATTGAGAGATTTTGTGGTTAGTTAACTTGAGCCATTTGCAATAGGTTATCACGTAAAATTAGATTTTTCAACCCCGGGACCCTCCCGGGGTAATCAGCTAGTAAATACAATAAAATAAGAAAGTCTTAACTACAGATATACAATTAAACCTTTGTTAGCGGTTTTCTCTCCACGTATGATATTTGTATGCGACATTAGTGGTGCTTGATCGTTGACACTAACACCGACTTACATTTTGTTAACGTATAACACATACAATGTTTTTCGTTCAAGGTGTTTTTGTGGGTTCTTTATGTATGAAACAAAAAGAGAAAATTGCTCGAATAGTCCCTGTGGTTAGCTCAAATTTCACCCTTAGTCCCCAACTTTTAAAAATTACAGGTATAGTCCCAAACTTTTGATGTTTCTTAACTCGGATAGTCCCTGAAGTGGGTGTGAAATTACTAAATTACCCTTTTGATGGATGGAGGTTAAATAATCCAGTTAAGTAGATGTGAAATTACTAAATTACCCTTACTTTAATAAAAATAAAAAAATCAATTAATTAATAAAATACAAAGTGGACCCACATAACCCCTTAGCCAATCATGTGTCTCCACTCATTCTTAGTGGGGCCCACCCACTTCATCTTCCTCACCTCATTACCTTCACAAACCACCACCACCAACACCTCCCCACCACATCACAACCAGCACCTTCACTAACCACCACCACTAACCCAACTTCGTCTTCCCCACCCAGGCCTAAACATATATATATAAATCAATAATCACACAAAAAAAACCTTGTTACCTGAAAATGGCTGATTATCCAAATCAGAATTGGAAGCAAAATTATTTTGGCAAGATTTATTATCCTAGGTAAGTGATTTTCTTCACTCAAAATAAATCTTCTTGGTTGACAGTTTCAACGTCAATGATTTTAAACATTTTTTGGAAAACAGAGGGTAGAGCAAGAGGAGAGAGAGAGAAATAAACTTTGGTGTCCGGATTTGGCTCGACTCAAACAAACATAATATAAGCAATCTATTCAAATCAATTGAATGAAAATATCGAAAAGCCCCGTTTGGTGTTTGGTTCCATTCCGTCGCTTTTGGTTTCGTCTTCCGTCGCTGGTGAATTTCTAACCAAGGGCTCTGTGTCTGTCTTATTTGGCAAATTATAACAATAGCAGGATATGGAGTGTTGAAAACGTGCCATGGAGATGAAGTGAAAATGATGGATGGATGGATATGAATTTGTTAGTCTAAAAATTGGGTGGTTTGGGGAGGTGTTGGTGGTGGTGGTTTGTGGAGGAGATGGGTGGGGAAGATGAAGTGAGTGGGCCTCAATAAGAATTGGTGAAGACATATGATTGGATAAAAGGTTAAGTGGGTCCTTTATTGTATTTTATTAATTAATTGATTTTTTTATTTTTTATTAAATTAAGGGTAGTTTAGTAATTTCACACTCACTTAACTGGATTATTTAACTTCCATCCACTCTAGGGACTATCCGAGTTAAAAAATGTCAAAAGGTGGGGACTATACCTGTAATTTTAAAAAGTTGGGGACTAATAGTGAAATTTGGACAAACCACAGGGACTATTCGAGCAATTTTCTCAAACAAAAATAATAGCAAATATAATCTTAAAAAAAAGTGATATTATTGTTTTTTTTAACGGCAAACAAAACTTTATTAAAGAGCTAGCAAGACACTAGCGACCAAAAAGTGATATTATTGTAGTTTTGAGTTATTTTACAAAAAGACAATCTTTAAAAAAGTGATATATTATATTACTGTAGTTTGGAGTTATTTTACAAAAAGATAATCTTAATAAAAGTGATGTAGTTTTGATTTATTATATAAATGCTAAAATAAATGAGAAATGTATAAAGTCACTATAGAGTCACATTTAAAGATTTTTTTTTGAAAAATAAACTTCAATAAAACACCGAGCCGGCCACAAAACAAGGACCGCTCAGACACAAGATTACATCATGTACAACGGGTACTTGACCCAATCATTCCACTCTAACCTATTACAGCTCGATCTAAACTTCAACCACAAAAACGCCAAAGATTTAACAGAAGACACCACTTCCGCCACCTTGGGATCGTTTTTCTGAAAAATCGCCTTATTTCTTTCCAACCAAATGGCCCAGCAGACAATCCAAGATATGCCTCTAAGAATCTTCTTACCTTTAACAGTAACCGAAGGCGAATCTTGCCAAGACAGGAGGTCCTCAATGGAGTCAAAACGGACGGGGACCAAACGACACCACCTCCAAATGTGGCTCCAAACACCGAACGCGAAGCCACACTTTGCAAATAAGTGAGTAACAGTCTCCTCATCCACTTCACAAAGACCGCATCTAGTGTCAGTCAAGTTAACCCGCCTTTTAACAAGCTCAGCACAGGTAGGGATCCTCTCTTTTTCAAGACGCCATACAAAAATGTTCACCTTTATCGGCACCCAACCCACCCATTTCATGCGCTGAGTAGACAACCCATACGCATTTTTTCTCAGCGACTTCTTCACTGCTGCAACTGAGAAGCCACTACCCGAATTATTATCCCAAACCCAGCTATCCTGGCTGCTGTTAATACGAACTTTAGATACCAAATAGAACAAGTCTTGTGTCTCCGAAATCCCTTCAACCGTAACCGCACGCTGAAACCACTCATCTGTGATCAAAGTATGACCCCCTTCTTGCTTTAGGCGATCGCTGACTGTACAATTCTTGTTCGGGTCCAACAGAAATAGCGTCGGCCATCTGACGCTAAGAGGAGTCAAGCCCAACCATTTATCCTTCCAAAAACTAATAGTTTTGCCATTCCCAAGCTGACAAGAAATCATATCTTCAACACCTCTCCCATCAAATCGAATAGAACCACCCCTGACACAATCGCCTTCCACACTCCTGGGATCGTTTTTTTAACCGGCATGAAACTCCATTTATTCCTACCCCCGTGAATAATAAGGATAGCACTCCTCCACAGACCTTTATGCTTGGTTTTGAATCTCCAAACCCATTTAACTAACAAAGCCGAATTTACCTCCGAAATCTTTGCTATGCCCAGGCCCCCATACCGTTTTGGTCTCGTCACAACTTCCCAAGAAACCCAATGAATCCCTTTTCCCTTCTTTACAACCCATCCAAAGAAATCTTCTCATAATCTTCTCAATTTCTTCGATAACTTTGCAAGGCGCCTTGAAAAGGGATAGATAATAAACTGGAAGGCTAGACAGAACCGCTTTAATCAAAGTCAACCGGCCCCCAATGGACAACAACTTAGCCTTCCACGATTGTAATCTACTCCGAACGGAATCCACAACCGGCTCCCAATGACTAACCCGGTTCATGTTCGCTCCAACTTTTATGCCAAGATATTTAAAAGGCAACTCACCTTTGTTACAACCCAACCCCTCGGCCATCAAACCAACTTCTGAATCATTAATTCCCAGCCCAAACAAAAGAGACTTGTGAACGTTAATCTTCATACCTGAGCATAAATGAAAAATGCGTAGCACTCTCATTTAAAGATGGATCAAATGTGAAGTGTATGAAGTCATACCTGAGTCACATTTAAAGATGGATCAAATGTGAAGTGTATGAAGTCATATAAAGTCACAGTAAAATCTTTAATCAATGGATGATATTGATTACATATCAGGCCTTTTTTAAAGGTAAATTTCATTTAAAAAAGGCCACAAGCGGTCCTCAAAGCAAGGACCTCTGGGCAAACAAATGGAATTACATCAAATCTAGGGATGGCAATGGGACGGGTATGGGTCGGGTATGGGTCGGGTATGGCTAATCCCAACCCCATACCCGGTTACAAAAACTTGTCCCATACCCGGCCCAAAACCCATCGGGTATGGGACGGGTAATTACCCGTCGGGTATCGGGCATACCTGCGGGTTTCGGGTATGCTCATGAGTTTCGGGTATCGGGATAAACATCAGGTATATCGAGTAAAAATCGATGTATGTTATAAAATTCGTAGGCTACTACACCAACTAGAGTCCAGTATTTAAACCAACACAAAGTCAAAAGAAGCAAAGCAGAATGTCTATATTTCAAAAGACGAAATTAATAATAAACTTATAAACAGGTATTCAAATCAAGAAGATATCATCGTAGAATGAACAGGCAAAATTAATACTAAACTTATAAACAGTGATGCAATAATATATATTAATATTAATTACATAGAGGGTATGTTAACTGGTAAGTGAGAATATATATAAATGGATAATCGGGGCGGGTAAACAGGTATACATAACCGGGTAATCTGGGCGGGTAAACGGACACACATAATCGGGTAATCGGGGCGGGTAATCGGGTACAACATCAAATCCCATACCCATCCCAAATATTCAAAACAAATCCCATACCCGAACCCATACCCGGTTACCCGACCCCATACTCGTCCTGTATGTTTCGGGTATCAGGTTTTCCCATCGGGTTCGGGTATCGTTGCCATCCTAATCAAATCCAATGGGTAGTTACACCAACCAATCCAATCTATATCTTTAAAGTAGATGAATTACGAATCCAAAAATACGACAGCGATTTTATGTTTTCCATAACTTCAATCGCGCTCCAAGACTTGTCTTTAAAAATGCGAGCATTGCGTTTGTTCGATAAAGCTCACATTGTAGTAAAAATAATGCCTCTTAGAATGTATTTTGCCTCTTTCGTGTATGTTTGAGTCTCCGCCAAATTCAAGAGATCCGTCACATCAAAAGCAAAAATTGGGCTCAACCTACACCAAGCACCAACTCTATTCCAAACCTCAGTCGAAAATAAACATCCGGTGAATAAATGAAGTGTTGTTTCCGAATCCGCGTTGCACAGAGCACATGAGACATTTTGCAAGGTAACGCCATGTTTGAGAAGTTCCAAAGTGGTTGGGAGCCGGTTACGAACTACCCAACAAACCATGATCTTTTAGTATTATCATGTTAATTAGTAGTTTACAAAGGTATTTTAGTAACAATGTTTATTATAGAAAAACCAATCCCTATCTTTTAGTATTTTCTTTTAGTATTATCATGTTAAAGCTAGCTTTTAACTCTAGATATATTTACTTAAATTGTGTTGATTGTTTATTTTTACAATTATTTAAACTAAAACATACATGGTCTATGATAACATATTGATATTCATGAAACAAGTACATCCTTGCCAAGAACTTTCTATAACTCTAGCGCGAAACCAAAGTTTGTAAATTAAAGTTGTAATCAATGTTTGAAAACCAGATTGAGAGGCGCGACGATGTATTTTAGGGTATAATGTGAGAAACGGTTTGCGAGGTGGTGACGTAGGAGTTGCAAGATTAGGGTTTTGCAATGAAAAAGTGAAAGAGAAGCACCCATGGGATTTGAGGGTTACGTAGATGGTTGAACAGAAAGATGAAGGAGAAGGTGACGTTATTTAGAGAGGGAAGATGAGGAAATGGTTAGCCTCGTGGGATCAGAATGAAGATGAGGAACATGGTGGCGCTTTGGGGGAAACGGAAAAGAATAAAGGGATTTTATATGGTAGGTATAGGATGTCCGGTAGGTCAAGTTAGGAGCTCCATGTTTTAGTTGGAGCCTAGTGAACACTCGTAAAAGCCTCAATTCAACCTAAGTTTACTGTTTTATTATATAGATAGAATAGATTTTTGTTAGAATAACTTGATACTCAATAATATACCGATAATTTTTTTTGTTATCTTCTTATATTCATACTAGCTTTTATTCCGGGAGTGTCACGGGGTTGAAATATCTAATATAACATAATAAAATATCTAATATGACAACATAAGTAATGATTTGCCAATACATGATTAATGAATATTATTATTATTTATTTTAAACAAATTTCTGCCATAAGTTATCATATTCAAATATAAAAAAAAGAATCTCTGCCTATGAAGTTATGTTTATCTTTTGTGATTTATTAGTAGAGTAAAATATATTTGAAAACAAAACCCCACAAAAATAGTTGTTTTTTTTTCTCCGTTTTTTATATAGCACTATGGTACTCGTTGGAAAGATAATAAAACGCTCGTTAATTTGGTGTATTTTTTTTTTAAAAAAAATCTCGTATATAAAAGATATTAACGTTTAAAAGTTATGGGAGGAAACATTAGAGAAAAAATTTAATTTTGTTTTTAAATTCTTATCTTTTCCTAAAATAATTATAATATATATAGATTTATTAAAAAAACTCAAAAATTAAAAAATCCACATGATGTCACGTGGCACATTCAAAGAGGGGTTGAGACCTCCATTAAATGCCATATCATCAAAGTTTAATTCTTTTATAGATGGTAAGCTACTAAATATATTATCCAAATAACGTCGAATCCTTGGACTTATTTAAACCGTTTCTATGCAATATTATGAGCTGTATTATAACCAAAAAAATTCGGTGACACCTAAAAAGCTGAACACATAACGCGTCTTTTCCATACAAAACCACTATTCCATCTCCAACCACACCAATACAACCAAACCAACACACACAAAACATACACACTCTCTTTGCTCTTTTCTCCGGCGATGACGTGTCACACCGCCGTCAACCACCACCTTCTACTCCTCTACCTCCTCCTCCTAACACCCTTCACCACCGCCGACGACGCCGCCGTCATAAATGCCCTATCCACCTCCATCTCCCCTACTCCATCCACGTGGACCGACTCAACCAACTTCTGCAACTGGAACGGAATCACTTGTGACAACTCTAACCGAGTAACCGCAATAAACCTCGTTTCCAAATCCTTAACCGGCACCCTCCCAACAAACCTTAACCAACTTACCCATCTCAAAACCCTAAACGTGCAACGTAACTCTATAGCAGGGGACTTACCATCCCTTGCTAACCTTACTTTCCTCGAACAAGTCAACCTTGATGGAAACAATTTCAGTTCCATCCCACAAGACTTTTTCATAGGCCTTAATAATATACAATCATTTAGTATCTCGGATAATAATAATCTGTCTCCTTGGATTATTCCCAACAGTTTAAATCAAAATATTAATTTACAAAGCTTTCTTGCAAGTAGTGCGAACATAGTTGGTACTATTCCGGATATTTTTGCTGATTTACGGAATCTGCAGGATCTTAGATTGTCGTATAATAATATTACCGGGAGCTTACCTTGGAGTTTTTCTGGGTCGCAGATTCGGAATCTGTGGCTTAATAATCAAGTGCTAGGCCTTTCTGGTACACTTGATGTGCTTTCAACTATGGCACAATTGGAACAGGCGTGGTTGCAGGCTAATGCGTTTACCGGTGCTATACCGGATCTATCGAATTGTACAGTTTTGTTTGATTTGCAACTTAGGGATAATCAGTTGACCGGGTTGGTTCCTGAGTCAGTAACGGCTTTGACTAAATTAGTTAATGTCACTTTACAAAATAATAAGTTGCAGGGTCCATTGCCTGTGTTTGGTAGTGGTGTTGTGGCTGAATTGGGGACGGGTACGAATAGTTTTTGTTTGGATACGCCTGGACCTTGTGATCCTCAGGTGATGGTGTTACTTGAGGTTGCTAGGGCGATAGGGTATCCGATGTCGTTGGCACAGGAATGGGAAGGAAATGATGCTTGCCAGAAATGGAATTTTATTGGGTGTGATTCGTCTGGGAAGAATGTGACGAGTGTTAGCTTTGGAAAACAGAAGTTTTCGGGTACTATTTCGCCGGCTTTTGCGAATTTGACTTCGTTAAGGAGTTTATTGTTGAATGATAATAATCTTGTGGGTTCAATCCCTGGGGTTTTGACATCTTTACCTAACTTGCAAGCTTTTGATGTGTCGAACAATAATTTGTCTGGTCCGATACCTGTTTTTCCCGAAAGAGTGAAGTTTGTGCATATAGGTAATCTTTTATTGGGTCAAAATGTGTCTGATGGGACGCCTGGGTCTGGGCCAGGTTCTGGTAATGCGGGTGGGAGCTCGAACGGGTCAACCAAAGGGGTTTCGGTTGGTATGATTGTTGGGATTGTCATAGGTGTTCTTGTTTTTGTTGTGATCATATTGTTTGTGTGCTACAAGTGTTATTTAAAAAAGAAGAACCAAAAGCCGAAGACAGTTCAGGATCCTGAAAAGGGTAAAGAAGTTGTAAAAGCTAGTGCGTTACAAAGTCAAAGTAGCGGTGACCATACTGAAATGTCGGTCTTTGAAGGTGGTAATGTGGTGATTTCCATCCAAGTTCTTCGAGAAGCTACCAACAATTTTAGCGAGGAAAATGTTTTAGGAAGAGGTGGATTTGGGGTCGTTTACAAAGGTATATTACATAACGGAACTAAAGTAGCAGTCAAAAGAATGGACTCGGGTGTAATGGGGACAAAAGGGTTGAAAGAGTTTCAAGCGGAGATTGCAGTCTTAACAAAAGTTAGACACAGGCACCTCGTGGCTCTTCTTGGATATTGTATGAATGGTAACGAAAGGCTCTTGGTCTATGAGTACATGCCGCAAGGAACTTTAAGTCAACATTTGTTTGAATGGAAGGAGCATAAAACCAACCCGCTTAGTTGGAAGCAACGTGTTTCGATTGCTTTGGATGTTGGGAGAGGGGTTGAGTATTTGCATAGTTTGGCACAACAAAGTTTTATTCATAGAGATTTAAAGCCGTCTAATATTCTTCTTGGTGATGACATGCGGGCTAAAGTCGCAGACTTTGGTTTGGTGAAAAGCACGCCTGATGGGAAGCACTCTATGGAGACCCGAGTAGCTGGAACTTTTGGTTATCTTGCACCCGAATATGCTGGTGAGTACTATAATTTGCACGTTTAACTTTTAATTATCTGATTTTGATTATTCAGTAACACATAAATCAATAACTAAACACGTACCCAAACACTCCTTTAGTTAAAAATTGACTCCGGTTTTCCTTAATACAAACAGCTACCGGAAGAGTGACTACAAAAGTGGATGTTTATGCATTTGGAGTGGTATTAATGGAACTGATAACAGGCCGAAAAGCCCTAGACGATACTCTGGCCGATGATAAAAGTCATCTGGTGACATGGTTCCGCCGGTCTCTTATCTCCAAAGAAAACATAATAAAAGCTATTGACCAAACTCTAGTCACTGATGAAGAAGAAACTCTAGAAAGCATTTGCAGAGTGGCGGAGCTGGCGGGCCACTGCACCGCACGTGAGCCATATCAAAGACCCGACATGGGTCATGCAGTTAATGTGTTGGGCCCTCTTGTGGAACAATGGAAACCCTCGCGACCTGATGAAGATGATGGTTATGGCATTGGTCACCATATGAGTGTTCCTCAGCTTCTTCAACAATTGCAAGCTGATGAAGGTACTTCTAGAATGTTCGATGATTCGTTCGATCAAACTCAGTCAAGTATTGTATCCAAGCCCTCGGGACTCGCAGACACATTCGGTGCAACCGGCCGGTAGCCTAAAAAGGTCAAGTTTTGATCAAAATTTGTAAAGAAAAGATGAAACATTTACATTTGTTACTTATTTCTCTTCTTTGATTTGTTCATTCTTTTGACATTAGAGGCTAAAGTCTTCCAGAGTTATGTTCTTTTGTTTGTTGGCATTTTTTGTTAAATCTTTTTGGTTGCAAGTGATGTATAGGTGCTTGGAAGATAGTCAAATGTGTAACCTTTGCATGGTTTCTTGAAAATTTTATATGTACATTTCTTCTTTCATTTTAACTGTGTGTTTTGTATACAGAATAATGTTATTTTTATTTTTGTAACTACTTTGTTAACAGTTTTAATGTAAAACTTGTAGATGTGCCAAATGAGTAAAATAATAAAAGAGAAATGTCATATTTAGTGAGTTTATGATTTTATAGTCATCATCATTTGGTTTACCACTTGTTTTTAATTTTATTTGTTAGTAATTATGTTCACATTTGTTTAATTTTACTTGCAAGTAATTATAAAATCTGTTCTTTGAAATTTGAATATAGATAGAATAGGCTCATATCATTGTTTTGTATTTTAGTTTTACCTCTCTATTTAAATAGATGAATCAATATTAATCTTGAATAGTTTCAAAATTAATATATTTTTAATAGTGTTTTGAGTGGTTGGAGGCAATTATGAAAAGCTTAATTATAATATATTTGGTGTGTTATGAGAGGAATAAAAACATGTTGAGGTGGATGATATTTCGGTTGTTAGTTTAATAAAATGTCATTTTATTTTTTTTATTAATATTTAGTGAAGGAAAAGGTAAGTTTGCACATGGGGTAGTTGATGATGGATAACGACTCTATAATTGTATAAGTCGACGAGCATCTCCGTCAATCATTGTGCCAACTACTTAACCAAACTAATGAATTGGTCTAGGGGTGTGATATCGACCGTTCAAAGTTATTCTGGACCTTCATTTAATAACAGAAAATTCAATGATAGCGAATAAGATGGTAAAGTATATTGGTCGGACAGGTTGGATAACAAATGAACACAAAAATATAAATGCATTCATAACACGTGTTAAGACTATAACATGTAACATCTAGGGGTGGGAATTTCTGACACGACCCAAAAACACGACCCGAACCTAACACGAAATTAGCGGGTTTGGGTTTAGTCTAAATGGGTCCGGATTGAACCCGCGAACCCGTTTAGCTAAACGGGTTGGGTTCGGGTCAACCTGGGCGGGTTGGCGGGTTGACCCGTTTAACATATTTATACTACATATTATTTTTTTTTACAATATGTTTTATGTTATAAATTAAATTGGTTAGTTATTTATGCTACACTTATAACTTGAAATAGAAATTAGTATTAGATTTTATATATAAAACATAAATGTTTTATATATATTTTTGTAGTAAAATTTTAATTTTAGTACATTAGTTTGCGAAAAAAATAAAAAAATCAGGTTGAACGGGTCAGGTTCGGGTTAACCCGGGAATATTCAGGTCGGGTTCGGGTTCATATGTACAATTTTCAGGTTCGGGTCGGGTTGGACCCGCCAACCCACGAACCCGACCTGTTAAGCACACCTAGTAACATCTGATTTATATTGCCAAAGTATTTTTGTGGGTCAACTACAATTTAGTTGTTCACTAACCATGTGTTACTAATATATTTAATTGAAAAAACCCCTAGGGTAGGACAAGGCGGAGGCGATGAGGATGAATGGCAAGACTTTCATGGGGGCGACGAAGAGGAAATCGTAACCATAATACGAGGCAGGAGGAAGGAACGGGTAAGGCTCAAATTACTAGGTTTTTTGTTTCAAACATCCTGGATGGGTGTAGACTATGGGATTTGTCGTCAACGTTTGGTGTTTATGGGAAGGTGGCCGGTGTGATAGATAGAGGCGGTAATATTTGAGTCTCAAGGGGTTCACAATGTCAAGGATCTTGAATAGAACATAAGTAATTTCAAGATGGGAGGTGGAGAGTATGGTTGCGGTTTTGAAGTGCAAGGTTGGATGGTTTAAATGTTTTTTAAAAAAAAAAATCTTACACACAAACAATAATAATAATCAAGATTACTTTCACCCCCTTCCACTCCCACCATATTTTTAGGCTTGAAAAATGGACCCTACAGGCTACAGTGCCACATGACGCATCATGCTCCTCTTTCCTCCTCCATTCCCCATAGTCTTACCCATCCAATTAAATTAAATAATTACTCCAATATACAACAACAAAATGCAAAACTATTAGCCCCAAATCTCTTGAAATATGCAAACGGATCTGAATGAAGTCAATTGTATTACGGTCTCGTGATCAATGGATTAAGTCTTTTGAACCAACATCTTGTAACATGCTTTACACTCTATATATGGATTTATTTAACTTTACAGCCAAACACCCTTTTTCCTTTTTATCTAAACTTCAAGTTTAAGCATGTAAATATATTCTTCAAGATTTCCATGAAGAAGTGCACTTTTCATGGCTATTTGCTCTAGAAGCAAGTCAAATGCAACACATATTGACCTACGTGAACTATTGTGAGTCAAACCCAAAGAGAAAACATTTCATTGAAGTTGATTCCTTTCTGAGTGTATCCTTTCGGCATCAAGCTTACACGCTATTGATCCACTTTGTGGTGATGGACGTATAACCCGATGATGAGGTGTGACTCGAATTGGCTACACCGGGCAACACCAAAACCCAAATAAACCCTGTTCATTCCTAACCGACAAACCAAGTATAAGGAAACACACTTATAAAAGGAAAGTATCCTTAGTAAATCACAACAGAATCCACACCTTTTACAAAAGGATTCTCAGTTAATGCTTATATCCTATATAACCCGGGAAACATATCATTATACGGATATAATTCACAAGGGCAAACCCAACCCAACCCCACTGATCAGTATAAATAGACGACCAGGTTCACGTATTCATTCATTCACAACTTTCTCTTCCCTCCTTACTTTATACCTATCCACACAAATACATATTCTCTCACCGAAGGGTGGTCAAAGGGACAAACCCAACCCTGTGACGAATCCTAAGGGTGTTCTGTTTTACAGCCCTTAGGTCCAGATTTGAAGGTTATTGGAGCAATATAGGTTTGGATTCGCCCTAGAAGTCCATATCATTAGCTACGTGTTTCTTCATTAACTTCGTGGAACAGTACTAGAATCCTCCACAATTGTTAACAATGGCAGAAAATCAGAGTACAGCTCAGCCAACAGAACCCTCAAGCGCTTTCCGGCATGGAACTCCACCTTCCATCGTTTCACCAAACTTTGATTTTGATTCGAAGAAGAGCAAGCCCCAGGTTTCGAGTTGACACAAGCACAACCTCTAAACACTACTACTCTCAAACCCCTGTCTGCAAGAAGTGCTCCATACATGCCTTTCCCATTGCGCTCGGGCCCACAACCAAGTTACACCATGACACTATCAATCGCCACCTCAACAACTCACGCCGCTGGCACCCAATCCACTTCTAGAGCTTTATCGTTTGCTGCCACCACGTTAGTTTTGCCGTTGTATTCGGCCACCCTCTTCGCGGACTTGTCAGCATCGCCAGTGGCCAACACGATAACCAACTGTAGCGCCTTGCACCCCGATCACCCCGGGAAATTTGTCATACATTTCGTATTACTCGATGCAACCATAATGTAAAGTTTGATAAGTGTATGACAAATTTTGATAATATATAAGATAAAGTATTAATGATTAATTAATTAGAGAGACAATAATTATTGTAAAAAGAGTTAAAATAATTAATGTTTTACCATTACGTCATTTATTTTTTTTGTTCTCACTTCTCACATTAAGTTTTTTTTCTCACATTAAGTTTCTTCTTATTTGATTCTCTCTCTGTCTTTGTAATCAATAATCTAAAATATTATTCATTAGTTCAAAATAAGACATTACAAATAAGTTCAAGTTCGTACATTACAAGCTAAAATCAAGTTCAACCAAATAAACAATAAGTTTTAAATTTCAACGAAATAGAGTATAAGTTTATCAGTTTATCAGCATACGAATTAACCCCCCAAGTGTGCAATAATGTTCGATTGCACTTCTAAATACCGATCTAATTGAAATAAAAAACACTACTAGATTTGGTAATTTAAGTACTTGGACAATTATCATTATGCTACAGTTTAATAAAATAACATTAGTAGTTTTAAATTCAATCACAAACACACAATTGCTATGCTATCAGTAACAAACAATCATTAAATATGTAACACGTTCCCTCTGTTTTTAACATTTTTATATAGTATATTATAGGTATATAAAAATAATTTATATTAAAAATCAGAATTATCCGAGCCAAACCGAGCCAGCTCGGCTCGTTACGAACCGATCTGAGCTAGGCTCGCTTTCTAACCGATCTGAGTCGGGTCGGCTCAGTTTCAAACTGAGCTATATTGAGCGAACTTTTTCCAAGCTAAATCCGAGCGAGCTCCGAGCCACGAGATTTTCGGCACCTCTGGTCTTGAACAACCAAAATCTAGTGTAGCCATCGAAAACAAGTTGGAAGACCGAAAGCCAATCTTAAACAACCGAATAAGTGGAAGCCATACATCAATTGGATTCCTTTTGTACTAATATTCCGTTCTTGTTCCAATAACTAGTTAATTTTATTTTATCTCAACTGTTTGTTGCATGGTGTTACTAATTGTGAATGAAATAACGGACGCCAATGGGTGGTCAGGTGAGGCCCTCTTTATATTAGCGACAACCAATCGATTTTTTTTCCATTTCCATTTCCTTTTTTTAATTAAATGGGCGTTATTCTATTTCCGGTAAGTTATTGAATGGAGCCTCTGTCTACGTGGCGCTGAGGTGGCGAAGGGGCTTCATTCCACACCATCCAACCTAAGGGTAATCATTTATGCCCTTGATTCTTGTTGATAGTAAATTGATTATTTGATTCTAACCGAAAACAGAAACTAGAAGCTGAAATAGAACCACATAAAGGATAATGAAATAGTTATGTGTATATAACTCATCTATGTAGATGAACCACTTAGGAAAGGGCCTAAATTTGTTTTTTCCATTTCGAATCATGGTTAAGCCGACCCTTTTGGAAGGCATATAAAAACTACTCAATTCTAAATTGTATTAAGAATTTTAGATCTACCTCTTTCAAAGATCATTGCCACCCTCACAACTCACGAAACTTATGAACCTCAACAGTCGCTCTTTATTTAACACAATCGTGTGTCAATATGTGTGTCTATATATTAATACACATCACCTTCACATATCATCTCAAGCTGTGGTTAATTCAGTATCACATAATATTAGCATTCTTCTAATATGGTGAATCAAAGATGCACCAATGTGGCCCTTCTCCTCGCTTTCTTCTGTGTCATTAATATCTCAAGTACCTTCTTTTTAGATCAATTTCTTTCCTACCATCTTTTTTTTTTTTAATTTTACTAAGCATTTCCGACCGCTTTTTTTATCTTTAAATTTCGCAACGCATTTCCGACTTTAGTTTTCTTACGTGTTTTTCCGATGCAAATTAGGATTTTCAAATGTGTTAGAAGGGGATGGCGCAGTTTGTTGCCCATCTACCTGTCATCGTTATGTAATTTGCCCTTTATTAATATAAAAAAAATGTGTTATTATTTCGTCGGAAATGTATAGGAATTTCCGACTCAATTCTTTAGTAGGAAATTTCGCCCCCTTTTATATAGACTATATTTCTGCTAAGGTTTGAACCCTTGACCTTTAACAATGTTCTTTAATAGTTACAACTTTTCTCCATAATTCTAACTTTTTTTTTCTTAACTTTGTAATTTCAGGAGCCGTGGTATCGAACCAGATCGGTATAAACTACGGGCAGCTCGGGTTCAACCTTCCGTCCCCAGCTCGATCGATTGAACTCCTCGAAAGAATGAACGTAGGTCGGGTCAAACTCTACGATGCCGACAACGAAATCCTCAATCTCTTGTCCGGAAAGGATATCGAAGTTGCAATCACGGTTGCAAACGATGAAATATCGGGCATTGCTGCGAGTCAACACCTCGCGGACCAATGGGTGTATGAACATGTCATGGCTCACTATCCTAGCACCCGAATTCGTTTCGTGCTAGTTGGTAATGAGGTTTTCAGCTCCATTAGCACACCCCAAGATATGCAAATAGCGCGTGATCTTGTACGCGCTATGAGACGGATTAAAACCACGATTAGAGGGCTAGGAATTCGCAACATTAAAATCGGTACTACTCTTGCAATGGACATCATGGAAACAACAACATTTCCACCATCAAATGCAACTTTTAAGCAAGAGTTACAAGAACTTATGGTACCATTGTTAAAATACATAAATGGGACAAAATCATTTTTCTTCATAAATGTTTACCCTTACATTACATGGTTTGAAAGCCAAGCATGGAATCAAACCGCGATAGATCTTGATTTCGCTTTATTTAGAAGCGAAAACGAGATCTACACTGACGTGCATAGCACGTTAGTGTACACAAATCTCCTAGACCAAATGCTTGACTCGGTTGTGTATGCAATGGAGAAGCTAGGCTATAATGATATTATGCTCGCGATTGGGGAAACGGGCTGGCCACACGAAGGCGAGTCAGGTGCAAATCGAGTCAATGCAGCCGAGTATAACAACAACCTTGTAAAGAAAATGACCGCGGTTCCTAGTATAGGGACCCCGGCCCGACCCGGTGTGCATATTCCAACTTTTATATATTCTATGTATGATGAGAATCAAAAGTTTGGGATGAGTACAGAAAGACAATGGGGCTTGTTTAACCCGGATGGAAGCCCGGTTTATAAGGTGAACATAACTTTAGTTTAAATAATAATGAGGTATTATGTTTGAAATTTGATTAAAATGTTGTTGAAGATTTAGTAGTTTGTTAAGCAATGTTTTTTTAATGATTATAAGGATATTGGATTATGGAAAATTGAACATTAGCCCTAGGCCCAGGCCCAAGTTGACCCAAATCCTTTGGACCCGAACCAACAAACATGGTTGATTTCTAACTTTCTATTTTGAAGCATGTAGAAAAATATTGTTGGTTTCTTCTCATCAAACTTTCGATCCTTTTCCCCCAACTCCCCCAAGTGTCATATCAACGCCACCTCATTTTCCCCCTTTCCTCCCCCAAAGTTTGGAAATGGTATTCCCCCAATCCCCCTTCATTTTTTTATTATATAAAGTTTAATTAAAAAAATAAATAATAAAATCAACCAATAGGGAGGCTCGGTGTACAAGGGGAAAATTCCCCGAAATCCCTGAAAATAAAACGGGAGGGGCGGTCTTCCCTCAAGTCCCCGATGCCAAATCACCTCCCCGTTGCTTTTCCCCGTGCCCACACCAAATAGTCTTAGGCCCAAGTTCATGTTTATTAACGTTTAACAATGGATACAAATTCTGCTTATCAAACTATATAGATACATCTACATTTCATGGTTAGTGCGTAACATAAAATGATCAATACTGGCACAAACAAACACTGAAACAGAATACGAGATGTATCCCGTCAGATATTACGAGAATGAGAGTTTGGTTTTTGTGTTTCATAGTCATTGAAATTGTGATCGATGCCCCTTCCATTTAGAGAGCATCCCGTATTCATTGGCCTATGGACTAACATAGGAGTCCACGCACTCACCTTCATTCTTGTGTCCGTTACCCACTCACAAGAGACCCTTACGCCAACGCCCAAAAAGTTGATGTGGCGATGACGTGGAGGGTAGTGATGCTGTGATGGTGACTAAGAACGTGACTCTATGGCCTAACGACGTCGTTTTGAATTTTTGCAACAAAAAGGTAAAAAGTCTGTCATCTTGTCGTTAACATAATAACATTTAGCGACCAAATTTTGGTGGTTTTCAAATTCTTCAACCACGATGACTGACTTTTAACATTTAGCTACCACAAGATGTGTCTGATGGGACGCCTGGGTCTGGGCCAGGTTCTGGTAATGCGGGTGGGAGCTCGAACGGGTCAACCAAAGGGGTTTCGGTTGGTATGATTGTTGGGATTGTCATAGGTGTTCTTGTTTTTGTTGTGATTATATTGTTTGTGTGTTACAAGTGTTATCTCAAGAACAAGAACCAAAAGCCCAAGACCGTTCAGGATCCTGAAAAGGGTAAAGAAGTTGTTAAAGCTAGTGCGTTACAAAGTCAAAGTAGCGGTGACCATACCGAAATGTCGGTCTTTGAAGGTGGTAATGTTGTGATTTCCATCCAAGTTCTTCGAGAAGCTACCAACAATTTTAGTGAAGAAAATGTTTTAGGAAGAGGTGGATTTGGGGTCGTTTACAGAGGTATATTACAGAACGGAACTAAAGTAGCAGTCAAAAGAATGGACTCGGGTGTAATGGGGACGAAAGGGTTGAAAGAGTTTCAAGCGGAGATCGCAGTCTTAACAAAAGTTAGACACAGGCATCTCGTGGCTCTTCTTGGATATTGTATGAATGGTAATGAGAGGCTTTTGGTCTATGAGTACATGCCGCAAGGAACTTTAAGTCAACATTTGTTTGAATGGAAGGAGCATAAAACCAACTCGCTTAGTTGGAAGCAACGTGTTTCGATTGCTTTGGATGTTGGGAGAGGGGTTGAGTATTTGCATAGTTTGGCACAACAAAGTTTCATTCATAGAGATTTAAAGCCGTCTAATATTCTTCTTGGTGATGACATGCGGGCTAAAGTCGCAGACTTTGGTTTGGTGAAAAGCACGCCTGATGGGAAGCACTCTATGGAGACCCGAGTAGCTGGAACTTTTGGTTATCTTGCACCCGAATATGCTGGTGAGTACTAAAATTTGCCCATTTAACTTTTAATTATCTGATTTTGATTATTCAGTAACACATATATCAACAACTAAACATGTATCCAAACGCTCCTTTAGTTAAAAATTGACACCGGTTTTCCTTAATACAACAGCTACCGGAAGAGTGACTACAAAAGTGGATGTTTATGCATTTGGAGTGGTATTAATGGAACTGATAACAGGCCGAAAAGCCCTAGACGATACTCTGGCCGATGATAAAAGTCATCTGGTGACATGGTTCCGCCGGGCTCTTATCTCCAAAGAAAACATAATAAAAGCTATTGACCAAACTCTAGTCACTGATGAAGAAGAAACTCTAGAAAGCATTTGCAGAGTGGCGGAGCTGGCGGGCCACTGCACCGCACGTGAGCCATATCAAAGACCCGACATGGGTCATGCAGTTAATGTGTTGGGTCCTCTTGTGGAACAATGGAAACCCTCGCGACCTGATGAAGATGATGGTTATGGCATTGGTCAACATATGAGTGTTCCTCAGCTTCTTCAACAATTGCAAGCTGATCAAACTCAGTCAAGTATTGTATCCAAGCCCTCGGGACTCGCAGACACATTCGGTGCAACCGGCCGGTAGCCTAAAAAGGTCAAGTTTTGATCAAAATTTGTAAAGAAAAGATGAAACATTTACATTTGTTACTTATTTTTCTTCTTTGATTTGTTCATTCTTTTGACATTAGAGGCTAAAGTCTTCCAGAGTTATGTTCTTTTTTTTGTTTGTTGGCATTTTTTGTTAAATCTTTTTGGTTGCAAGAGATGTATAGGTTATGGAAGATAGTCAAATGTGTAACCTTTGCATGGTTTCTTGAAAATTTTATATGTACATTTCTTCTTTCATTTTAACTGTGTGTTTTGTATACAGAATAATGTTATTTTTATTTTTGTAACTACTTTGTTAACAGTTTTAATGTAAAACTTGTAGATGTGCCAAATGAGTAAAATAATAAAAGAGAAATGTCATATTTAGTGAGTTTATGATTTTATAGTCATCATCATTTGGTTTACCACTTGTTTTTAATTTTATTTGTTAGTAATTATGTTCACATTTGTTTAATTTTACTTGCAAGTAATTATAAAATCTGTTCTTTGAAATTTGAATATAGATAGAATAGGCTCATATCATTGTTTTGTATTTTAGTTTTACCTCTCTATTTAAATAGATGAATCAATATTAATCTTGAATAGTTTCAAAATTAATATATTTTTAATAGTGTTTTGAGTGGTTGGAGGCAATTATGAAAAGCTTAATTATAATATATTTGGTGTGTTATGAGAGGAATAAAAACATGTTGAGGTGGATGATATTTCGGTTGTTAGTTTAATAAAATGTCATTTTATATTTTTTATTAATATTTAGTGAAGGAAAAGGTAAGTTTGCACATGGGGTAGTTGATGATGGATAACGACTCTATAATTGTATAAGTCGACGAGCATCTCCGTCAATCATTGTGCCAACTACTTAACCAAACTAATGAATTGGTCTAGGGGTGTGATATCGACCGTTCAAAGTTATTCTGGACCTTCATTTAATAACAGAAAATTCAATGATAGCGAATAAGATGGTAAAGTATATTGGTCGGACAGGTTGGATAACAAATGAACACAAAAATATAAATGCATTCATAACACGTGTTAAGACTATAACATGTAACATCTAGGGGTGGGAATTTCTGACACGACCCGAACCTAACACGAAATTAGCGGGTTTGGGTTTAGTCTAAATGGGTCCGGATTGAACCCGCGAACCCGTTTAGCTAAACGGGTCGGGTTCGGGTCAACCTGGGCGGGTTGGCGGGTTGACCCGTTTAACATATTTATACTACATATTGTTTTTTTTACAATATGTTTTATGTTATAAATTAAATTGGTTAGTTATTTTATGCTACACTTATAACTTGAAATAGAAATTGGTATTAGATTTTATATAAAAACATAAATGTTTTATATATATTTTTGTAGTAAAATTTTAATTTTAGTACATTAGTTTGCGAAGAAATAAAAAAATCAAGTTGAACGGGTCAGGTTCGGGTTAACCCGGGAATATTCAGGTCGGGTTCGGGTTCATATGTTCAATTTTCAGGTTCGGGTCGGGTTGGACCCGCCAACCCGCAAACCCGACCTGCTATGCACACCTAGTAACATCTGATTTATATTGCCAAAGTATTTTTGTGGGTCAACTACAATTTAGTTGTTCACTAACCATGTGTTACTAATATATTTAATTGAAAAAACCTCTAGGGTAGGACAAGGCGGAGGCGATGAGGATGAATGGCAAGACTTTCATGGGGGGCGACAAAGAGGAAATCGTAACCATAATACGAGGCAGGAGGAAGGAACGGGTAAGGCTCAAATTACTAGGTTTTTTGTTTCAAACATCCTGGATGGGTGTAGACTATGGGATTTGTCGTCAACGTTTGGTGTTTATGGGAAGGTGGCCGGTGTGATAGATAGAGGCGGTAATATTTGAGTCTCAAGGGGTTCACAATGTCAAGGATCTTGAATAGAACATAAGTAATTTCAAGATGGGAGGTGGAGAGTATGGTTGCGGTTTTGAAGTGCAAGGTTGGATGGTTTAAATGTTTAAAAAAAAATAAAATCTTACACACAAACAATAATAATAATCAAGATTTCTTTCACCCCCTTCCACTCCCAGTCTCCCACCATATTTTTAGGCTTGAAAAATGGACCCTAGAGTGCCACATGACCCATCATGCTCACCCATCATGCTCCTCTTTCCTCCTCCACTCCCCATAGTCTTACCCATCCAATTAAATTAAATAATTAATATACAACAACAAAATGCAAAACTATTAGCCCCAAATCTCTTGAAATATGCAAACGGATCTGAATGAAGTCAATTGTATTACGGTCTCGTGATCAATGGATTAAGTCTTTTGAACCAACATCTTGTAACATTCTTTACACTCTATATATGGATTTATTTAACTTTACAGCCAAACACCCTTTTTCCTTTTTATCTAAACTTCAAGTTTAAGCATGTAAATATATTCTTCAAGATTTCCATGAAGAAGTGCACTTTTCATGGCTATTTGCTCTAGAAGCAAGTCAAATGCAACACATATTGACCTACGTGAACTATTGTGAGTCAAATCCAAAGAGAAAACATTTCATTGAAGTTGATTCCTTTCTGAGTGTATCCTCTCGGCATCAAGCTTACACGCTATTGATCCACTTTGTGGTGATGGACGTATAACCCGATGATGAGGTGTGACTCGAATTGGCTACACCGGGCAACACCAAAACCCAAATAAACCCTGTTCATTCGTAACCAACAAACCAAGTATAAGGAAACACACTTATAAAAGGAAAGTATCCTTAGTAAATCACAACAGAATCCACACCTTTTACGAAAGGATTCTCAGTTAATGCTTAAATCCTATATAACCCGGGAAACATATCATTATACGGATATAATTCACAAGGGCAAACCCAACCCAACCCCACTGATCAGTATAAATAGACGACCAGGTTCACGTATTCATTCATTCACAACTTTCTCTTCCCTCCTTACTTTATACCTATCCACACAAATACATATTCTCTCACCGAAGGGTGGTCAAAGGGACAAACCCAACCCTGTGACGAATCCTAAGGGTGTTTTGTTTTGCAGCCCTTAGGTCCAGATTTGAAGGTTATTGGAGCAATATAGGTTTGGATTCGCCCTAGAAGACCATATCATTAGCTACGTGTTTCTTCATTAACTTCGTGGAACAGTACTAGAATCCTCCACAATTGTTAACAATGGCAGAAAATCAGAGTACAGCTCAGCCAACAGAACCCTCAAGCGCTTTCCGGCATGGAACTCCATCTTCCATCGCTTCACCAAACTTTGATTTTGATTCGAAGAAGAAGAAGAATAAGCCCCAAGTTTCGAGTTGACACAAGCACAACCTCAAAACACTACTACTCTCAAACCCCTGTCTGCAAGAAGTGCTCCATACATGCCTTTCCCATTGCGCTCGGGCCCACAACCAAGTTACACCATGACACTATCAATCGCCACCTCAACAACTCACGCCGCTGGCACCCAATCCACTTCTAGAGCTTTATCGTTTGCTGCCACCACATTAGTTTTGCCATTGTATTCGGCCACCCTCTTCGCGGACTTGTCAGCATCGCCAGTGGCCAACACGATAACCAACTGTAGCGCCTTGCACCCCGATCACCCCGGAAATTTGTCATACATGTCGTATTACTCGATGCAACCATAATGTAAAGTTTGATAAGTGTATGACAAATTTTGATAATATATAAGATAAAGTATTAATGATTAATTAATTAGAGAGACAATAATTATTGTAAAAAGAGTTAAAATAATTAATGTTTTACTATTACGTCGTTATTTTTTTTGTTCTCACTTCTCACATTAAGTTTTTTTTTTCTCACATTAAGTTTCTTCTCATTTGATTCTCTCTCTGTCTTTGTAATCAATAATCTAAAATATTATTCATTAGTTCAAAATAAGACATTACAAATAAGTTCAAGTTCGTACATTACAAGCTAAAATCAAGTTCAACCAAATAAACAATAAGTTTTAAATTTCATCGAAATAGAGTATAAGTTTATCAGTTTACCAGTTTATCAGCATACGAATTAACCCCCCAAGTGTGCAATAATGTCCGATTGCACTTCTAAATACTGATCTAATTGAAATAAAAAACACTACTAGATTTGGTAATTTAAGTACTTGAACAATTATCTAAAGGATAATAAAAGAATATCAATTAGAATCAATTGATTAGCTGGCATTAGCTAGCATATATTTTCTCTTTTACGTATTATTCTGTTTCCTAGTTTGGCTCCAAAGCCTTAGGGATTTCCGTGTATTTATGCCTTGTTGTTCCTGCTTATTCTCAATCAATGAAAACCAAATTCACTATCAAATTCTTTATGGTATCAGAGCGGGTTCTTGAGAACCATCGCTCTTGATTCAACATGACTGAAGAAAAAACCAACGGCAGTGGCAAGAATGAGGCCATTGACGTCAACTCACCCTATTATATATCCCCTTCTGATTTACCCAAACAGATGCACGTAAATGAACCTTTAACCGATGGAAACTACAGCGATTGGGCTAAAGAGATGTCCAATTTCCTGTTTGCAAAAAATAAGATGGGATTCGTGGACGGAACGATTCCAAAACCCGAAAAGACAGCAGAAAATTATATGCAATGGATGCGCTGCGATGCAATGATTATTGGATGGCTCACGACGGCGATGGACAAAGACATAAGAGGAAGCGTTAAATACGCTAACGCCTCCTCTGAAATATGGACAGATTTGAAGGAAAGATTCGGGAAGGAGAGTGCGCCTCGAGCCTATGAATTAAAGCAATCTCTTTCAATAACCCATCAGGATGGTTCATCCGTTTCAGCCTATTACACAAAACTTCGTGGTATTTGGGACGAGATACAGTCGGTGTTTCCTGTCCCGCAATGTACCTGTGGAAATTGTTCTTGCAATGTTGGAAAAAGGCTAAGTGAATTCAAGGAAAAAGAGCGATTATACGAGTTCTTGATGGGGCTCGATGGGGACTTCTCCCCAATAAGGACCCACGTTCTCTCAATGAAGCCAACACCTACACTTGGAGAAGCCTATCGGCTTGCCTCTGAAGAAGAACAACAGAAACAAATCACTATGATGAGAAAGACTCAAGTGGAACCGGCTGCATTCAAGGCTCAGGGACGACGAGAAGGCTCCTCTTTTTATCAACGAAATAACAGAGGGACCTCCAAAGAATCCAAGCGAACTATGGAAGAAATTGATCATTGCACTCATTGCGGGAGAGACGGTCATAAACGAGATGGATGTTTCAAGCTGATAGGATATCCTGAATGGTGGCCCGGTAAAAAGGTCGACAAAGCGAAGCCGAAGGCAGCCCATGTCGAGACAGAATCCAGCTTAGCAGGTTTAACCGAAGCACAATACGAGACACTCTTGAAGCATCTTACCAACACCGAGCACAATACTGAAAGCGAACCTCCTCGTAAGGCAAATATGGCTGGTAAGCTTAATGATAATGATGATTGGATCTGGGATTCGGGTTCAACCGAACACATTGTTCACAAACAGGATTCCCTTGAAAATGGCACTCGAGCCATACGAGAGGCCCCCGTTATGATACCGAATGGAGACAACATACCGGTAGAGGCGAAAGGGGATTGCACCTTGATTGGTGGAATTAAAATAAAAGACGTCTTATATATTCCCAACTTCAATTGCAATTTATTATCAGTAAGTAGACTATCAAAGGAATTGCAATGTGTAGTAAGTTTTTTTCCGGATTTTTGTGTAATGCAGGCCTTACGCTCGAAGAAGTTGATTGGCGCGGGTAAATGCATTCAAGGTCTATATCGGATGGGTATGGTGGCTCAAGAAAGGAAGGCTATGGCGATCAATGTTGACGCAAAAGTTTGGCATTCAAGACTAGGTCACGCTTCCGATTTCAAGTTATCACATATTAATTTTTTGAAGGATGTTTCTTTTGATTTTAAAGACAATGTGTGTGATTCGTGTGTCAAAGCTAAACATACACGGACTCCTTTTCCCAAGAGTTTTATTAAGACTAATGCATGTTTTGAGTTGATTCATTGTGACATTTGGGGTAAGTATCGTAAACCATCAACAACACATGCAAGTTTCTTTTTAACCATTGTCGACGATTTTAGTAGGGCTTGTTGGGTTTTCTTTATTAAACACAAAAGTGAGGCGAGTGATTGTTTGATAAATTTTCACAATATGGTTAAAACTCAATTTTCAAAACCCATCAAACGGATAAGGAGCGACAATGGAGGAGAGTTCACTTCTAATCGCATGAAGGAATTTTATGCTCGTGAGGGCATTCTTCTCGAAACTACTTGCCCTCATACACCCCAACAAAACGGGGTGGTTGAGCGAAAACACCGGCATCTCCTTGAAACCGCTCGGGCTCTCATGTTCCAAGGAAGTCTTCCGAAGCGATTCTGGGGAGAGTGCGTAGAAACGGCCGTGTATATCATTAATCGCCTCCCATCTAAGGTTATTAAAAACAAAACTCCGTATGAAATCGTTTTTGGCCAGAAACCAAATTATGATCACATGAGAACTTTGGGTTGTTTAGCTTATTATAGCAGCATAGAAACAGGAGGCGACAAGTTCGAATTCAGGGGGAGGCCAGGAGTGTTTTTGGATACCCACAAGGAACTAAAGGTTACAAAATTTTTGACATTGAGCATGGAAAAATGGCAATCTCACGTGATGTCATATTTGTTGAAAATAACTTTCCATTTGCTCATCTCAAGTCTAAGACTCCAACTTCTGAATTGTTTGAGGTACCCACGTGGTATGAGGATGATTATGTGAAACAAATGGGATCCGAAAAGGATGAAGTGGAGGTTGCAGCCGATCTTAATCCCGAAACCGAACCCATTCTGGACAACATTATGAATGATGCCGATGCACCAGTGGGATCAGATGAGTTGGAAGATGAAACACAAGTAGGCGATGACACCGCATTTGAACAGCTTAATAATGAACCTCAAGCCCCACGAGTCACAAGAACCAGGCTGCCGTCGTCTCGTTTACAAGACTATAAAGTCACGCTGCCACCATCCATCGACCATGCAAGACCCGTGCCCAATCGAACTTCTTCTACGGTACACCCTCTTTCAAACTATGTTTCTTATAATAAATTTTCAGCCTCTCACAAAGCTTTTTTAGCGGCCATTACGTCCGTTAATGAGCCGAAATCCTTTAAAGAGGCCATGCAGGACAAACATTGGCGTGACGCCATGCAACGGGAAATCAAAGCACTCGAAGATAATGACACCTGGACGTTAGAAACTTTGCCGGAAGGGAAGCATGCGATCGACTCGAAATGGGTTTACAAAATTAAATATAAACCCAATGGGGAAATCGAAAGATATAAGGCTCGCCTTGTGGCAAGGGGGTTTACACAAATCGAAGGCGTCGATTATCATGACACGTTTGCACCGGTTGCAAAATTGGTAACCATCCGAACACTTATCACTGTTGCGGTCAAGAAAAATTGGTTGTTGCATCAACTAGATGTGAACAATGCATTTCTCCATGGAGATTTGCAAGAGGAAGTTTATATGAAGATACCACAGGGCTTCACCAACACCGAAGGAACTAAAGTTTGCCGACTAAAGAAGTCTTTGTACGGTTTGAAACAGGCTTCACGAACTTGGTACCAAAAGTTCACTGTTTCTTTGCTAAGCATTGGCTACAAACAATCAAATGCCGACCACTCTCTTTTCACCTACCAAGATAAAGGCCGATTTGCTGCAATTTTGATTTACGTTGACGACGTTGTCATCACTGGTGACCATGAAGAAATGATACAAAGAACCAAGGATCATCTGAATGCTAGTTTCAGTATCAAAGATCTTGGACCGTTGAAGTATTTTTTGGGGATAGAAGTTGCTCGCACTGAAGACGGCATGGTCCTAAGTCAGCACAAGTACTCTATGGATATTTTAACCGATTGTGGGCAACTTGGGTGTCGACCTAGTAATTTTCCAATGGAGCAAAATTTGAAACTTGATCAATGTCATGAGAGTCACAAAGCTGATGCTTCTCTTTATCGACGTCTCATTGGAAGATTGTTATATCTCCAAGCCACACGTCCCGATATTGCTTATGCGGTAAATATCCTTAGCCAGTTCGTTTCGGATCCTAGAGTTGACCATATGAATGCAGTTCTTCGTGTGCTTCGGTACATCAAATCTACTCTAGGCCAAGGCATTTTCATACCCAGGTCTGGTGGTTTTAATCTTGTTGCTTATTGTGATGCCGATTGGCTAGGGTGTCCTTTTACAAGACGTTCAAGGACAGGCTATTTACTTCTCTTGGGTGGTGCTCCAGTGTCGTGGAAAACAAAGAAACAATCAGTGGTTTCCCGTTCCTCGGCGGAGGCTGAGTATAGATCAATGGCTACAACGGTTAGTGAGGTCCTTTGGCTGCGCTGGCTACTAAAGGATCTTACAATCAACTTACAAGATGCTACACCGCTTTATTGTGACAATCAAGCTGCCAGACATATTGCAAACAATCCGGTTTTTCACGAACGAACTAAACACGTAGAAATGGATTGTTTTTTTGTTCGAGAACGAGTCGAATCTCATGAGATCCTGCCTCTTCACGTGACCAGCAAACAACAAATCGCGGACCTCTTAACCAAGCCTTTGGGTGCTCAACCTTTACGTGATCTACTCGGCAAGCTAGGTGTTCGAAATCTTCACACTCCAGCTTGAGGGGGAGTAAAGGATAATAAAAGAATATCAATTAGAATCAATTGATTAGCTGGCATTAGCTAGCATATATTTTCTCTTTTACGTATTATTCTGTTTCCTAGTTTGGCTCCAAAGCCTTAGGGATTTCCGTGTATTTATGCCTTGTTGTTCCTGCTTATTCTCAATCAATGAAAACCAAATTCACTATCAAATTCTTTATTATCATTATGCTACAGTTTAATAAAATAACATTATTAGTTTTAAATTCAATCACAAACACACAATTGCTATGCTATCAGTAACAAACAATCATTAAATATGTAACACGTTCCCTCTCTTTTTAACATTTTTATATAGTATATTATAGGTATATAAAAATAATTTATATTAAAAATCAGAATTATCCGAGCCAGCTCGGCTCGTTACGAACCGATCTGAGCTAGGCTCGCTTTCTAACCGATCTGAGTCGGGTCGGCTCAGTTTCAAACCGAGCTATATTGAGCGAACTTTTTCCAAGCTAAATCCGAGCGAGCTTCGAGCCACGAGATTTTCGGCACCTCTGGTCTTGAACAACCAAAATCTAGTGTAGCCATCGAAAACAAGTTGGAAGACCGAAAGCCAATCTTAAACAACCGAATAAGAGGAAGCCATACATCAATTGGATTCCTTTTGTACTAATATTCCGTTCTTGTTCCAATAACTAGTTAATTTTATTTTATCTCAACTGTTTGTTGCATGGTGTTACTAATTGTGAATGAAATAACGGACGCCAATGGGTGGTCAGGTGAGGCCCTCTTTATATTAACGACAACCAATCGATTTTTTTTCCATTTCCATTTCTTTTTTTTAATTAAATGGGCGTTATTCTATTTCCGGTAAGTTATTGAATGGAGCCTCTGTCTACGTGGCGCTGAGGTGGCAAAGGGGCTTCATTCCACACCATCCAACCTAAGGGTAATCATTTATGCCCTTGATTCTTGTTGATAGTAAATTGATTATTTGATTCTAACCGAAAACAGAAACTAGAAGCTGAAATAGAACCACATAAAGGATAATGAAATAGTTATGTGTATATAACTCATCTATGTAGATGAACCACTTAGGAAAGGGCCTAATTTGTTTTTTCCATTTCGAATCATCAAAATGGTTAAGCCAACCCTTTTGGAAGGCATATAAAAACTACTCAATTCTAAATTGTATTAAGAATTTTAGATCTACCTCTTTTAAAGATCATTGCCACCTTCACAACTCACGAAACTTATGAAGCTCAACAGTCACTCTTTATTTAAAACTATCGTGTGTCAATGTGTGTGTCTATATATTAATACACATCATCTTCACATATCATCTCAATCTGTGGTTAATTCAGGATCCCATAATATTAGCATTCTTCTAATATGGTGAATCAAAGATGCACCAATCTGGCACTTCTCCTAGCTTTCTTCTGTGTCATTAATATCTCAAGTACTTTCTTTTTAGATCAATTTCTTTCCTACCATTTTTTTTTTTAAATTTTACTACGCATTTCCGACCGTTTTTTTTATCTTTAAATTTCGCTACGCATTTCCGACTTTAGTTTTTTAGTTTTCTTCCGTGGTTTTTTCCGATGCAAATTAGGATTTTCAAATGTGTTAGAAGGGGATGGCGCAGTTTGTTGTCCGTCTACCTGCCATCGTTATGTAATTTGCCCTTTATTAATATAAAAAAATTGTGATAAAAAATGTGTTGTTATTTCGTCGAAAATGTGTAGGAATTTCCGACTTAGTTCTTTAATAGGAAATTTCGGCCCCCTTTTATAAAAACTATATTTTTTGCTAAGGCTCGAACCCTTGAACTTTAACAATGTTATTTAATAGTTACAACTTTTCTCCATAATTCTAACTTTTTTTTTCTTAACTTTGTAATTTCAGGAGCCGTGGTATCGAACCAGATCGGTATAAACTACGGGCAGCTCGGTTCAACCTTCCGTCCCCAGCTCGCTCCATCGAACTCCTCGAAAGAATGAACGTAGGCCGGGTCAAACTCTACGATGCCGACAACGAAATCCTCAATCTCCTATCAGGAAAGGATATCGAAGTTGCAATCACGGTTGCAAACGATGAAATATCCGGCATTGCCGCGAGTCAACACCTCGCGGACCAATGGGTGTATGAACATGTCATGGCTCACTATCCTAGCACCCGAATTCGTTTCGTGCTAGTTGGTAATGAGGTTTTCAGCTCCATTAGCACACCCCAAGATATGCAAATAGCGCGTGATCTTGTACGCGCTATGAGACGGATTAAAACAACGATTAGAGGGCTAGGAATTCGCAACATTAAAATCGGAACTCCTCTTGCAATGGACATCATGGAAACAACAACATTTCCACCATCAAATGCAACTTTTAAGCAAGAGTTACAAGAACTTATGGTACCATTGTTAAAATACATAAATGGGACAAAATCATTTTTCTTCATAAATGTTTACCCTTACATTACATGGTTTGAAAGCCAAGCATGGAATCAAACCGCGGTAGACCTTGATTTCGCTTTATTTAGAAGCGAAAACGAGATCTATACTGACGTGCATAGCACGTTAGTGTACACAAATCTCCTAGACCAAATGCTTGACTCGGTTGTATATGCAATGGAGAAGCTAGGCTATAATGATGTGATGCTCGCGATTGGGAAACGGGCTGGCCACACGAAGGCGAGTCAGGCGCGAATCGAGTCAATGCAGCCGAGTATAACAACAACCTTGTAAAGAAAATGACCGCGGTTCCAAGTATAGGGACACCGGCCAGACCCGGTGTGCATATTCCAACTTTTATATATTCTATGTATGATGAGAATCAAAAGTTTGGGATGAGTACAGAAAGACAATGGGGCTTGTTTAACCCGGATGGAAGCCCGGTTTATAAGGTGAACATAACTTTAGTTTAAATAATAATGAGGTATTATGTTTGAAATTTGATTAAAATGTTGTTGAAGTTTTAGTAGTTTGTTAAGCAATGTTTTATAATGATTATATGGATATTGGATTATGGAAAATTGAATATTAGGCCCAGGCCCAAGTTGACCCAACATCATTTGGACCTGATCATACAAATATGGTTGGTTTCTTTCATGTAGAAAAATATTGTTTAGTTTCTTCTCATCAAACTATATAGATGCACCAAATTTCTGTCCTTAGGCCCAAGTTCATGTTATTAACAGTGGATACATACAATAATACAAATCCTGCTCATGATCACATTCTATTGTGAAGCATGTAGAAAAATATTGTTGGTTTCTTCTCATCAAACTATATTGATAAATCTAAATTTCAAGGTTAGCGTGTAACATAAAATGATCAATACTGGCACAAACGAACACTGAAATATGATACGAGATGCATCCCCTCAAATATAACTAGGATTCAAAAGAGAAGACAACGAGTTTTTTTGCATCTTATGTTGTTAATCAAATAAGTAATCAAATAAAGATAGCTTATAAAAAATGTTACAAAATTAACTTAACAAAATTTATAGGAAAAAATGGAAATAAATAATCCCAACTATTGACTATTGGCCAATAACAGTCCCAACTACGAAAATCACCAATATTGGTCCCAACTTTCGACATATTGGAAACCAACAGACCCAAACTAACGGAGGCTAACTCCGTTAGTGTGATGCTGACGTGGCATGCTTATGTCGCAAGATGATCCTACGTGGCATCCTACGTGGCATGCCATGTGGCAAAATGGTCCTACGTGGCATCCTACATGGCATGCCACGTGGCAAAATAATCCTACGTGGCATGCCACGTCAGCATCACACTAACGGAGTTAGCCTCCGTTAGTTTGGGTCCGTTGGTTTCCAATATATCGAAAGTTGGGACCAATATTGGTGATTTTCGTAGTTGGGACTCTTATTGGCCAATAGTCAATAGTTGGGATTATTTATTTACATTATTCCAAATTTATAACTACTACTTCAATGTTTATTTTTTAAATACATATTTTGACGACTGTATATATTAACAAATTACATTATATTTTATTCGATTAGTAAAAACACCGATTTTTTCAACCGTGAAATACATATGTTTTATTAAGCATAACCTTTTTACTAATTACTAGTGGGAATGCCCGCGCGTTGCTGCGGGTATTATGTGTTTTTTGTCATGTAATCAATTTTTAAAACCAATTTGCTAATAAAACTAATATATCAATTCACAAAGAGCAATCAAGTATAAACAAAAGAATTGACATAAAAATAAAAATATAAGAGATGGTATACGACATTATACATACGTAAATCATTACAAAATTGCACATCATGTTTTTGTTTCTAATTCAGTGATCTCCAAGTATGTGACACTTCATAGTTATTAGCAAATATAATTCAGTAGGAGGCCTTGTTTGAAATATTAAAGCAACTCCAGTTTACCTCTTCATCTCAATGGATCCTAATTTACTCAAACTTGTTTTAGCGTTTCACCTTCTTTCAAGGACCTGTCATCGTTCACTACTTTTGCTTCCACATAAAAACAAGAATGTGGCAATCACACAAGACCGTTGGTTTATCTAGAAACCACTTTGACCAATTACCAACCCGTTATGTACAAAAAAATTAACGAGGACTTACCATAACACATCACCACCACGTTTGAAATAAATTCGCATGTTCTGCAACAAAAGCGAAAGGCAAATACAGGTTGTTCGGGATATTCTAACCAACCATAGCGTTGAGACCTACATAAATATACATTGTATAATGAGACCAAATAGACAAAAGAAAGCTTGTCAATATTAATAAGTTTTTTCAAAGAAAAGAAACAATACTATTCTCACTTTGGGAAATCCAAATCTAAAGTAGCTAGAAATCATTACCAAATATCATATATACTCTCACGTCGTGGTTGTATAGTATTTCGAAAATGATTATGATTTACTTGTACCATTCACATCATTTGCTTATCAAAGCATGTCTAGTCTAGACAGTCATGGTCGCTGACATGTTCAATGCCTACGTGAATCAAGACCTGCGACACAATCATTCAAAACATTGAATTTATACCAAAAATAATTATGTATCTAATAGAGTTACACGGGCAAAGTATAATACACGACTATATATAAAGATTAAAGAATGTTATTACAATTGGAGGCATTTTATTAACATGATTATTGTGACTAGTTTAAAATTCACCAAGCTAAAGACGTGGAATGACATGTTGCATGAAAAGTAAAGATAGATTGTAAGGGTGGAGGATGTGGGTAACCGGGTACCCTATCAGGTAGGGAATACCCGAGCGGCTACACCACCCGTTGTGTCGTGGGTAGGATTCTCGGTTACGGGTCATGTTAAACACCTTTTTTCATTTTATGAACATTTATAGATAACTATTGTCTTAAATATGAATTTGAAAACCATATTATTTCAATAATAATTTCTTATAAACCTAGCGATTTGAGGCTGTACTATCATCAAATATAAATTTGGGAAGCCTTCGACCATTTCATGCGCTTCCTTTTAGCTAACTTTTATGAAATAATACCCATCTGACCTGTTTAACACAAACACAACCTAGACGACCCCATGATAAGTAAATTGGTAGATATTGCAATATCATATATAAAGATTTAGGAAGTAGGCGAAAATAACAACCTGGCATCTTGTCAAACAACCCAAGGAAGCGGCAAAGATCAGTTGCTTGGTGACGCCTAGCAACCATTGGTATCAACGTGGACAAATCTTCATGAACAGAATGAGAATCAATACCAAAAGTAGCAACAAGTTGTAAGAAAGCATGACCCTCCAACGAGTTCCCGTTGTTAGCATCCAAATCAAGATCATCTAATTTAGGCTTCCATTCTTGTGCAATAGCCTTTGCTCTATTCTTTACGTCCTCAGTAATCACCTTAGAAACAGTACTCGCATCTACGTTTGCAAGCACAATAAGCTTTAATTGGAAATCAAAACAGACAATAATAAGGTTGTGGCGACCGCGAACATATCCATTTCTTTAGCTTCACAAATAATTAATGTGTTGAATATGGTTAGAAAAGCTATGATATTAGATAACAATCAAACTTTTAATAAAGCATTATATAGTTTTAAGCATTAAAAACATTTTTCGAACCAAGTGTTCTTAAAGTTAAATCTTTATTGAACCTAAGTGGCATGTTAGAGACTGAAGCATAAACAAAATAAACCACTCTACATGTAAATTGGTTGAAATAGTTATCTCTATCAAAAAAACAAAGATTGTCATCCAATAAAGAAGCTTACTATTCTTCACTGTCACTATTGTTGTCTCCAATGGTGCGGTTATCCCTAATGCCATATACGCTGTCCGATTGCAACAAAAACAAATAGTCAATCACTCTTGATATACGTAGAATGTAGAACCGGAATAAAAACAATAAAAAAAGGACCAAACCATCTACATTTGACAAAACTTTATAGGCAGAACTTTTTAATATTTACTTATATTTCATTCCACTACTGTTACCACCTTTCCGAAACTTATCTTCCACGGTCCATCCTGCAGGTAGCCAACTACAATCTCCCCTATGTCTTTTATGTGACAATGGTCAGTGGAAGAACCATTTCCAGCTAAAAAATCTTCAGATAGATCCTATAACAGATGCCTATAAATATAAATACGTAACGAAAATGCATTTAACCAACATCATGAATAGGCAAGTCCATTTCTAATACCCTGGTAATGGATTTCCTTCTGTTAGTTCTAGGCATCAGTTTTGTAGGATGTCCTCCAGGTGAGGAACCAGGAACTTCATCTGTATGGAAAGCATTTGGCTCTGCAGATAAATCTATACCTTGGCCATCCGCATCTTCCTGAATAAAAACCAGGATGTAACTTGTAAGAGTGCTAGGAGTTAAGATAGATACATATCAAAGCGAATGCTAACAAGAGGTGGGAATTATAGTTTTATCATCGGGTATGCTTTTATTGGTCCTTTTAAGATATTCAAACAGTTGCGGCTTCAAATAGCACTTGTGTCCATCAGGGCCTACATAACACTGCAACAGAAAATATGTATGATTAATAAAAAAACATGATATCACATAAACGAACAACTATATGTTTCATACTCTTACAACGCGTGTTCAAGTTCTGTCATACTAACCATGCTCCAACTAAACATTAGGAGCAAATACTACCTCCCTTACAGAATAAACTTCCAATTTTTAAGGTCAAACATCATAAAGATATTTCCCACAAGTGTTTGCTTCTTTTTTTTTTTTTTTTCAGAAATAGCTAAAACCTGGAAGCAGCCTCTTTGCCACATGTGGTGGAGGTAAGGTTTGCCTACATCCTACCCTCCCCAGACCCTACCAATAGCTTGCTATTTAGTGGGATTTACTGGGCTTGGTTGTTTCAGAAATAGCTAAAACATTTTGTTTTTTTCATAAACTATGTTTACATTTCATAACCCAAAGACAATATCAATTATCATCAATGTTTACCCATAAGCAAAAATTTTAAAGTATCAAAATAAAGAAACCGTAATTTTAAATCCATAAATAACTTATAACTCAACCACAAAAAAGTTCCTCTTTCTCTAAACCAGTTAACATCAAAATTCACAGTAACATCTGTATAATATTTTTGCATACACAAATCATAAACACAAGACTTCCAATTAAAAATAAAATCAAGCTCCGCCTTTAATGCAGAGAATTAAACCTAGCAATGCAAATTAACTCAAAAGAATTCACATGCAAATACCCCATTTCACTAAACAATCAAAACTCAACAAAAAAAAAACACAAAATCTACACAAATTGAATAGCAAGAAAATAAAATCCCTACTTTTTAAAAAAATATATATAAAGAAAAAAAGATTGTGCAAAAAGCAATTACCTTGACTTTTTTTCGGCAGCCTTTCTAATAAAAATAGACCAGTCACCAGGGAGCCAGTCAGGCCACTCATATCGGAACCCATTTCCGGTGGAAGACGACGGTGCTCCGACAAAGCTTTCAATTATTTAACCAAACCATCTACAATTGACATCATCATTGTAGTTTTTTTTAGATGTTTCATACTTTAATATATTCAATTATTAAATGAAGGAAAGTCATCGCCATTCTATTTTGATTTAATACGATTTTAAATTACATCAAAGGTTATTGAATAAATCAATACCCTCAACTAAACAAAAAAAGGACAACCAAAAACCTGATAGATTCCGGATTTGGTGGTGGCAACAGAAGTCTCTGGCAGTGGCGTTTCGTGTGTGTAATCACCATCAGATCCAATGAAGAAGCGTTCGTATCAGTTATCGATGCCAATCCTTGAGTGAATGTGAAGAAGAAGAGACAGGGGTTTGAAACTGAGAGGAGGATGAATTGAAAGTGATGAATTGAATTGGGGGAATTGAATGCGATGGTTTGATGTGCAGAGAATAGGTTCGGTGGAAAAGAGGTGGCTTCACCAGGCTCAGTAGAAAGCTGGGTCAAACTGCTTTTATTGCCGCGGTGTACCCTGCGGGTTGTCAAACCGTCACTAGGCAAGAGCGGAGGTCTGGGAATAGGAAATCACTGCAGTGTTGCAGCATCCTACAATCGCTTTCTTTGTGGAAAGACGGTTCTGGGTTTGCAGATCTTGTTCTTCTCTCTTCGATTGCGCGGGGGGTGTTTCCTTTATCAAGGAGGAAGCAGTGGGGGAGTGAGGCTACTGAAAAGAGCCCCAATGTCAAACAGTGTCTCTCGGAAAGTACGGGACGGTCATTTCACAGCTGCTGTGAAGGTGTTGTGCTTTAGTGGGGTTGCTCCTTTTGGGGATTCTACCATGAAAGCCCTCATTGATAAACATCCGGTGTTGCCTCCCCCGTCCTTGCCCTCTAACTCCGACATCATACCCGCGCTTGTTGTGGATGAGGACTGTGTGCTACGATGCATCCGATCTTTCCCTAAAGGGACTTCCTGCGGGAGGGACGGTTTGAGGGCCAACATCTATTGGACGCCCATTAGCGGAGAGGGGTCTCTGGCTCCACGGGTTTGCTCTTCAGCTATTACTGAAGTCGTCAACTTATGGTTA
>JAUTDX010001911.1:0-70443 GCA_030844895.1 Ambrosia x helenae
CCACCACAAAAACCTTCATTGTTTACACAAACAAAAACATAAAATCGTTCATAAACTACCATTCGAAAATTCTAAAAAAGTGGGCTCTGGCCTAATCATCACATCCTTCATTGCCCACCGGATCCTCAACCTGAAACTCCTTAGCCACCCGGTATCCATCACCTCAGCCTCTTTGGCCAACATCCTGAGGATCAGCAACAGGGAAGAGTCGGATGCCACTCCTTTCCCACCAAGACTAAGGATCTTCTCTTGCCAAGCTTCCACGTCCCAGTCTTCCATCTTGAAATTGGGATCCTTAGCCTGCAGTGCCATTCTCACCCTAGCCTGAAAGACAGAGATGGTGGCAGACTTCACCAACCCCTGTTTATACTTTTCCAACCTTTTTGGTGATCCCTCATGCCTTTGGCTTGGGCAGACTTCACAACCTTCAGCTCAATCTCCACCTTGCCTAGTTTCTTCCCAGCTGTTTGGTCTTGTCAAGAGCAGATTTCTTCACATCTTCAAGCTTGGCCTTAGTATCAGCAAACTCCTTGTTCATGTCATCCAAGGACTTCATCAAGTATTCATACCCCTATAGAAGAAAAGGATTCAGGTAAGTACTCAAACCCTATTTACATGCTAATGATAACCGTAACAATCCTCAGGATAAACAACGTACCTGAAGAACAAACTGAGAGATTTTGCCCAAGATGGCATCACAATTGAGACCCTCAAAAAGAGAAGTCTCTGAGCAGAAATACTGGCAGCCTTCCTCTTTCTAGAAGAAGCTGGAGCTTTGGCCCTTAGGGCAGGACTTGCATCCTGGAGCTGGATGGAGAAGTTATCTTAGGAGGATCAATGTTTTGACTATCGATCTCATCAAGATCAAAGTAGTCAGGCTCTTCGCTGAAACAAAGAAATCATATACAGGTTAACACAAGAGTCAAGATAGGCGTATCCTCAAAGTAAGACAAAACTCACCAGACATCTCAGTGGCACGACTTGTAGAAAGCTTTCTTCTACTCCAAAAGTCTTGCTGAAGCGGAAAGTTCAAAATACTGCCTTGTATCTGATAAAAGAGTCTACTAGATGAGGAACAAGCTTAGCAAAACAAGCACCTGCAAAAATAACAAAATTTTAGAAGACTATTAACATCTTGAGGATGTGACTATCTTGATTATATCTAATACATTTACCACTCTTTAACCATGATATAGGGATCTCATCCCCATAAGGAATGGAATCCCTTCTCACAAAAAAGAACTTTGATTTCCAGGGCCTATCAGATTTCACAACGTCGTGCAGAAAAGGAGGTTCTGCATCAATAAGTTGAAGAACATAACGGCAGGACCCATGTGTCCTTAACTTATATATGTATGACAGGTCACCAATCTGAAGCTGGATACCATGAATTTGAATGATCTTATTACAGACTATCAAGATCCTCCAGATCTCAGGCATAGCTTGGGCATAAGCCATTCTTGTCGCATCAAAGAACTCTTTGATGAAATCAGGGAATGGGTATTTAAGACCAAGCTGGAATGGTAAAAGGAAAAAACACACCCAAACAGAAGAAGCAAAGTCAGACTTTGCATTCAGATCAAAAGGCCGAATAACGGCAGAATCAGGAAAAGCCCCTGATTTCTTAAGGGCTTGAATGTCTTTATCGTTAAAAGTACAGATTTCTTGATCAGGATCTTGATCAAGTTTTGGGGTGTGAAATCCTTAGGGATTCCAACACTACCGAGAGCCCTTGTTAATTTCTTACTCATTCTAAAAAAATGTTTTGAAAAACTTTTGCACGAATGAAAGGAAAAAGACGAGAAAAGAAGCGAATCAGTTACCTTTTTTGATAACCTCGGTTGATTATAAAGAAGGAAGAGAAAGCCTAGATATAGGCGACAGGATACGATAGGGCATAACGGTCATCACGAAGAATTAGCCTAAAAAATAGCCGTTAGGGTTTGGAACTTGAAAAGATTGATACATCAATTGGGAAAAATATGTCTACCATTATGAGATAACAGTAACATATTTTTGGGGACAATTGTTGTGGGTGAAAATCCTCAACATGATTCTACCTCATATCCTTGACATTGCATCCTCGGGATGCTAAAGGACTCTGCTGACTTCGGGATGCAAGTGCAATTCAGCATGAGTACATCCTGAAGATGGACTAACAAAATATCTTTCTTATTCGTAAATGCAGGTACAATTAAGCTATTATATAGATCAATGCCTGACAACATCTATATTATAACCCTCAAGAGAAGAAGTCAAAGTGTAACTCATACGAAGCCATAGTTCAAGACAAAGATGAGGTCAAAATTGTAACCGTTGCTCATTAAATACAGGCGAAAGATATGGAAACAGCTGGAACCACATTAAGCAGAGTTGAAACTGCCACAACGGTCATCTAAAGACTTCAAAGACTTTAATTACTTAGCGGATCTCATGTGATTCTTTAGTTATTCTCATGTATTATATAAATGGGAGTATGGGAAGAGTATAGGACACTTACATACATCTTGCTTACACTATAGCTGCACACTAAACACTTAGACACATACACAATTATTGTAATCTTGGCACACTCGTCGACATACTCATCTAAAGTTGTACTTTTTTACCAAATTAATATTAACAAACAAGTCAGGGGCCTAGTCTCCTCCGAGGTTTTATGTCGGTGATCTACTATTGATCAAGGGCTTTCCTCGTATATCGAGTGCTGTTCTTTGTATTTTATTCATTTATTCGTTCATTACAAACAGTTCCATCCCGAGGGTATTCCTTTCCATCCCGAAACAAATCTAAGCCATCCCGAGCATAGTTGTCACTTATTTACTCTTTTTTGCATCCTGATCAAACATTTTCAGAATATAACTTGTTTTAATAGCAAATTCACATTCTTAGCACAGTTACCTCACAATTTCTAATTTGGAATACAAGATTATTTCTACTAGCTAATTTTGACCAAAACAGTTTACCTATAGAACTTTTGTAGGACATTGGTTACGATTTTATTAAAATAATGTTAATAAAATTATAAAGATACTTTCTTTATACAGTTTTGAGAAATTGTACTACATGCACTGTGTACAAATCCAAATGAGAATAAAAAATACAACAAATGTAAATAATTGTTTCAAACCGTACTCTTCAACAAAAGTTTGAATCAAGTTTTCGTGTATGATCTTGTGTATAGTCTTCAACAAGATCTTCTAGTAATCTCTTGAGCAAGATCTTTAAAACGTAGTGTCTTCAACTAGTTCTTCAACAAGATCTTTTAGTAAACCTCTTTTGTTGCAAGAATGAACAAACTATTGTTGACGATTATAGCTAAGGCACGTTTTCAACGCGCTTCTCTTAAAACAGATTTCGCGCCTCTACTAAAGACAACACGTTTTTGTCCTAGGGTACAACAGCCGAATAAGTTAGTGTATTGAAAGTCTGAAAAGATGACGATGAAGTTTGAGAGTGCTCCTCTCTAATTTGGTGCGGAATGAATAATTATACTAAGCTTTCTTACTTGGTTTGGTTTCTAGGAAATCTCATATGTTTCTACTCTCTTCATAAGATGAACCTTCATGTTCCTCGTATAATCACACAAACCATAACATCCATGTCCATTTTCATTAATCATGTAATAATTAAAATTAAATGGCATACTAAAGAGTAATAAAATGGACTATTAATATTTCATGAAACATCATTAATAGGATATATATATTTTTTTAACATAACTTTCATTAAAACTGGCTAGCCTCAAAACGAGAACCGCCAACACTATACACACATATACAACGGGTAAGAGGTCCAATCCTTCCATACAATACATTTAAATTTAGATCTATGTTTTCAACCATAAAAAGGATTTCGACTTCACCTCCGCCACCACATCTACAATCTTCTTAGACGCGTTTTGAAAAACCTTTGCATTCCTTGTATTCCAAATAACCCAAGTAGTGACCATAATAATGCCTCTAATAATCTTTTTGCTCCGCTTTCTGACATGCACATTCTTATAAAGCATCAACAAGTCCTCAAAATCATAAGCAAAAAAAGGAGTTAACTTGCACCATTTGGAAATGATACTCCACACTCCATAAGCAAATTCGCAACCCACCATCAGGTGCCTCACGTCTTCGTCCAATGCGCTGCATAACGACATGAAACCTCTGAAATATTAATTCTCCTACTCACCAAAACAAGCCAAGTAGGAAGCCTTTCGCGTGCAGCCCGCCACATCAGTAAATTAACCTTAATCGACACCAAACCTTCCATTTCATGTAATAATTATGCACCCCACTCCCATCATCCTTTAAAAGATCTTTAAATGTTGCTACCGAAAATTCTCCATTATCCGCTTCATTCCAGCTCCATTTATCAAAGAGCGGGTCAGCTTACATCCCGAAAGTAATTTGTCCAGGTCTTGAGATTCTGATAGCTCTTCCACTAACCTCGGCTGTCTAATCTAGCTGCCTTTGAACCGAAAACCGTCGCCTTCTTGAGATATTCGATCACCTACCTTGCATCTTTTATATTTTTCTAATTTGAACAAACATGGCCAGCGACTTTTTAAAGAGACCTCACCAATCCAATGATCATGCCAGAATCGAATACTATATCCATTGCCCAACACTCCCTTAATAAGTTGATGAATGGATTTACCTTTTACCTGAACCGAGTCAAGGAAAGTAACAATGGATTTCCAACATCCAGTAATAGATTTCTTAACTGGAAGAAAGGTCCAACAACCCCTTCCCCCATGAATCGCCTCAATAATAGGTCTCTATATTGTATCTCTCTCCACAATAAATCTCCAAGCCCATTTCACAAGAAGCGCCATATTGACATCCAACAATCTCGACACTCCCAACCCCCCATTTTTCTTGGGCGTTGTGACAACCTCCCAAGACACCCAGTGAATCTTTTTAAACTCATCCGAGCCCGACCATAAGAAATTTCGCATCCAAAACCTTCACTGGCGCCTTATAAAGAGACAAGTAATAAATTGGAAGACTTGATAATATTGATTTAATGAGAGTCAACCTTCCTCCCATAGATAATGTTTTCGCCTATCAAGAGGTGAGCCTATTATGTATATAGTATCAATAACCAGACTCCAGTGACAAGTCCGCGTCATGTTGGCCCCAACTTTAATCCCCAAATAATCAAACGGAAGATTCCCCATTTTTTACCCAATGACCGCCGCCATCTCTTCCACCTCACCTCCCTTACACCAATCCCATACAACTGAGATTTCTGAATGTTAATTTTAAGCCCGAACACAAGTGAAAAACCCGAAGAACCCTCGCCACATTCTCCTTGTTCGCTTTTGACCACTCTCCCACAAGCAAAGCATCATCTACATAGAACAAGTGCGAGATAGCTTTTGATTCACTATCAAACCAAATCCCCTTGATCTCTCCCAATTCAACCGCTTTATCTAGCATGCAATGAAGCACCTCCATTAGCACCAAAAAAAGAAATGGAGATAACGGATCTCCTTGACGGACCTTTTTTGACATTGGAACTCAAAAGTGGGGGACCCATTCACCAAGACCGTCGAGCGAGCCGATTCAAGTATCCCTTTCACCCAACAACACCATTTATCCGGAAATCCCATTTGCTCTAAAGTAGACAATAAGAAGCGCAAGTTTACATTGTCATATGCCTTCTCAAAGTCTAACTTTAGCATGAACGCCCTTTTACCATTCTTTTTCATCCACCCTATGTTTCATTAATAATAAGGGGACCATCTAAAATAAATCTCCCCCTGAGAAAAGCTGACTGCGAGCTCGAAATAACCGCATCCAAGGCCTCTTTCACCCGAATTGCCAAAACCTTGGAAATAAATTTATTAATGATTCCCAGTAAATAATGGGTATATAGTCTTTTAAACCCACTAGCGTTTTAGATTTTGGAATCAAAGTAATAAACGAGGAACTGCAACCACGACTTATCACTCCATGCTCATAAAAATGGGTAAAAAGGTTCATAAAATCATCCTCTATAAAGCTCTAGAAAAAATTTACAAACCTGAAATTAAGCCCATCAGGGCCCGCACTCTATCCGAACCACAATAAAAAACCGCATCCTTTATTTCCTCCCTCGAGAAGTTTGCAATCAACTTTTCTCTAATTCTTCCAAGAAGCATTTTCATGTTATCACATATTACGGAAGGTCTTCTCTTTAAGTCATCGGCAAAGTGACTTCTGAAGTGTCTGGAAACTTATTTTTTTAACCAAGGATGGCTTCGAAACCCAATACCCATTAACCATCAGCCCCGGAATAGAGTTCGCAGCTTTTCTCCCATTTACAATCCCATGAAAGAATGCTGAGTTTTCGTCCCCATCCAAAGCCCACCGAACCCGTGACTTTTGTTTCAAATCCTGGTTATGACATAAATTCAGATGATCAATTCCTTTTTTGCATTCCTCCCAAATCCATACTTCCTCTTCCTCCAACTCCCGAGACACCATAGTCACCTCCAACTTTTCCAATTCCTCTTTCATACTTTTCATTTCCCTCCCTTCCTTCTTCAAAACCTCATTCCACCACTGTTTAAGACATTGTCTGAGAAACTTGAACTTTGCATTAATAATTTCATCCAAGTTCCTGAAAGTGACATTCTTCAAACGTCTTAATCACCACCCCTTCACAACCTTCTCTACTGAGCCAAGAGTTGAACCATCTAAAGGGCTTAGGCCCAAAATTGGAGTCAATCACAGTCAATAGAAGAGGAAAATGATCAGAATATTCTCTATTAAGGGCCTTCAGACAAGCGCCAGGCCACTTGTTGAAAAATGATTGACATACCAAAAACCTGCCAATCTTACTCAGCTTATGATCTTTACCTTTCCCAGCCAAATAATTAAATTTAAACCCCCGCATAGTATATTCTTGAAGACCATCTCTTGAATAAAGCTATTAAAATCTTCAGAACTCTTGAATTAAATCTAGAATTCTTTCGTTCTTTAGGAAAGCGAACCGCATTAAAGTCGCCTAATAACACCATCATCCCCGGACAAGAGCCAATAACTCCAGCCAAATCATCCCATACTCGCTTTTTAGCACCTGCCGTCTGAGGAAAACAAACATTAAACACGTTTAACACAGTGTCGTCCGACACTAAGTAACCTGTTGTGACCAAAAAGTTTTGATTCTGCACAGCCTAAATTTTATGAAAACTTTAGAATTCCACAAATGAACAATTCCACCAGATCTTCCATCAGCATCAACCACATCAAAATCCATCCTTCCATCCCCCCAAACCGCATATAATTCACCACAATGCAACCCCGAAACAAGAGACTTCTGAAGCCCATCAAATTCAACCACAAAATTCTTTCGCAACCCCCTAACCCAAGCCGCCTTACCCTCAGCCCTTAATCCTCTAATATTTAAAGATAACATATTCATTTAACACCAACCTGTACTCCTTCACCTGAGATAGAATCCTGTACCAATTTCCTATGATTCTGCGCTGAGCTCCCAAGAGAACCCCCACCCGAATCGTTTCTTCCACCTCATCAACATGCTCTGTCACTTTATCAGCTTCAAGATTGTTTACAAAGATTGTTTCAGTCATGTAGGGAGGCCTAGAGGATCCGACCAAATGAAAACGTTATTTATTATGAAATTACCGTCACACCCTTTAACTCCCACCATATTAACTTCAAAAACCTTTAGAGGATCCAACGCCCCATCGAACTCCTCCTCCAACCCCATTGGGCCTTCCACACCTTTGGGCTTTTTATCATTTTTTGTCTTCTCTAGGCTACTTGAATACTCCATATTGACCCGACCCACAGTTACATTAAACGGTTGTTTCTTTTTTCTTTTATTGACTTTTGAAGTCAAATCATTAGTGCAATTGTCTACTAAATCTTTTTCAAAGTCGAAACTCTTGCCTGGAATAAAATCATCACCAATAACTCCTCCCATATCATTAACCACATTTAAATGACCATTAATTTCCTCCAAAAATTCTTCCGTAATTGGCGCATCCTTTATAATTTTTGCCGGACTTTCTTCCCCGATCCTTCCTCCAGCCAAAACCGTATTGTCGCCTCCTTCATTCACATTCACCACCTCCTCATCCGAGCTCTGTTTTTCCCAATAACCAGCTTCCTCATCTACCCATACCTTGAATTTTCTCTGTCTCCACGTTATAGTTACCTCCTCGACAATCTTTCGACCTTGCCCAACCAGAACACCTATGAATTCGTAGGATAAATCCCCGCTATCTTCCGACCGAGGTGGTCTATGTATAAACTTTCCGAGCACTTCACCCACCTTGTCTATGGCCTCTTTATACAGAAGATGAATCGGCTAACCCTTGATCTTAAGCCATGCCAGGCGGTTCATATGCTAACGATTGTCCTTACCAGAAGCATATCGAAGAGAACCTACCGATCACCTCCTTGGCCCTCGTAAACACCATTCTAGCATCATCCTTGTTTCTGAAAGTTACCATCACCGATAGGCCCCCCAAATACTGCACCATACAATATGTCGCATCCAGGTCTTTCAAAGTTGGCTTGATTCTCTTGAGTGCATCTAAGTCGATCATCCGAAAAATCAGAGCTCTACCATGAGATTTCTGATAAGCGACTATTTCATCATCTACACGAACCACCCGGGTAACTTGTTCTTCACTTCTTCTACCAGTAAGAGTTTCTTGAAACGTTCTGCCTCCCTGTGTGAAAGGCTTCGATCCAACCATTAACCCTTCACCTTTCTTTTCTTCAATATTATCACGAGTCACCGATCTCCGATTCTGTTTCGGAGTAGGGCCGATCTCCCCATCCTCAAAAGTAAATCTAGCCATGTTAGCCGTCAAGCCATAGTCTCCCATTGTAATAGCACAAAGGCTCTTGATCATCTCATCCACATCTTTTACATCTAAAAACAAAACGAATCCGAATCTATTACCACCTTTGTCCCGCTTCCTAGCAATGTAAAGATCAAATATCACACACAAAGGACGTATAAATTCCGCGAGATCTTTTCCACTACATTTGTCTGGCAAGTTTGATACAAAAAAACTTCGTTATGCGACCTTGAAACTTCTCCGGTATGGAGTACCGGTGACTTCCCATCATTTTTAATAATAGGTTATATAAACCATTCAATTTATTGAAAATAAATTAAAATATGTCATGACAAGATTATTGACATGGAATTGTTTATTCCACCAATTGATTTCTCATTCATCCTTCTATTAGTAAAAACTAATTTTACTAATTTTTCCAACAACTTTCACATTAAAGGTTTTAACAATGTGTGACTTCACATAAGTCTAATTCCTCTACAACACAACGGCTCACTTTATTAATGGATATTGCATTTTCATAACACGCATCAATACCTTGCTAACCAAGGGATCATGTGGCTTTCAAGAGGTTATGGTAAGAAGTTATTGGAAGCAAGATTCAAACTTGAGACTCTACTATAAGGGTGTGGTGGCACGGTGGTGGCATGAGACGAGTCGTCGTCGTCGTCATCATCATCATACTCAGTTTATCCCACCAATAGCAAAGCTAAGGTAGGGTTTGAGGAGGGTAAGATGTAGACAGCCTTACCTCTACCTAGTGACGAAGCTTGACCCGAAGGTTCGGGGGGGTCGGAAGTCACCGGGGGGTCGGAAATCACTAGTTTCGGGGGATCGAAAACCTGTTTCGGGTGGTCGAAACCCTATATTTTCAAAACTTTCTATACGAATACTATATAATCGGAACTTCTGCGCGAAAATTCGGGGGGTTGGCCGCGCCTCCCCGCCCCAACTAAGCTGCGCCAGTGCCTCTACCCCGTGGAAATAGAGAGGTTGCTTCCAGTGAGACCTACGGCTCAATAGTGGTTTTGTATCAAGCCTTGGACATAAGACACATAACACTTAACAATCGGGACAAGCCCGATTGGTGCATGTGCCCCTTGTCTTTTGGCTATCAACGGTGGCATGAGACGAGTACATGATCAAAATGGGTCACTACACCAGCATTCTCAAATCCGTGTGACTGAACATATCAGTTTGTAAGTTTCATCCCTTTTTGAAGTGAAAATATGTAAATTATGTTGAAATATAACATCTGGTAAAGGTTTTTTTAATTATTTATTTATTCATTTATTTTTGCAGCAGCAGAAGAGGTCTACTTATGGGTCTGATGTTGAATCTTGATCTCATCAGTAAGAAGTTGAATTCAGATGAGTAAGCTTTCCTACTTAAACTAGTAATTTAGATTTTCTTCATAATGTTATGATACAAAATGGAGATTAAGAGATAAAAGAACTAACGACATACATCAAGAAGAAATCACATAGGAGAAGAGATTGACTCTCAAATCAATAGCTACTCATAAATGGTCATTAATTCGTTACTACAACGAACACTTATTACAAACATACAAGTACAACCCTCCACTATGATATTATTACACTTGACCCCCTCTACTATTTGATACCTAACAACTAACTGGATTTAAACCCTGCAACTTATACTGTTGTTTATATAAATTATCTATACATTATTTAGAAGACACTTCTATAGTAGAATAACATGATTGGCTATTTGTTGAGGCATCCATTAATAGCCTGCCATGTTGCAGGAATTTATTTACTTTTTTTTCTTTTTATCCGATTATTTTTTTAGATATATAAGTACGGTATCACATATTACTTAAATGTTGAATTTGGTCTGGTGGTTCTGGGGGTGTGCTTTAAAAGCTTTGGGTTGCTGTTTCGATTCCCGTTTCCAGCATTTTTTTTCTTTTTACTCTACTGCAGCATTTTGAAGTATAATACAACAAACCATTGTAATACAACACAACAAACTATTACTACTGGACATAAATACTTTAAATAAATTGTCAATTTTTATTGCAATACTCAAATTAGTTTTGATAAAACAAATTAACGTCTACAAAAAGATTATGTGTTATTTACTTGCTAACCATCCATCTTTTGTTTCAGCTTACCCGTAAAAACTTCTGAACCGGTAACATATAGGTTTGTATCCGCCAAATTTATATGCAGCTAAGTTCATACGTACTGAGCATTATAGGGGCATGAATGAGGTTGGTAACGCCTCCAACACCGTCCCCCTGAACGTTATAGGGTGTGAAGAGGGAGAGACATTTCTATTATAATGCCTAAAGAGGAGAAAACATAAGAAAAGTAATGATTGAATGGGTATTAAGAGACGTTAACCATTACACATTTTTGCAATTGCGTTACGATGTTTGTTAGCTAAGAAATGAGAAAGAATCGAAAGAGAAGAAGTTTGGTCAAATCATAGCTACTGATCTTATTATCTTGACCAACATTTATACACAATCATACTAACTATTAACTAACACTCTAACTAACTTTCCCGCCTAACAGACTCACAACAACCATTCAAACTATTGACATATTACACTATCAGTCCCTGCATTATTACAATATTTCCCATAATACCCCTATACTTGTAACATAACACCCCCCCTAAAAATGATTCTTGTCCTCAAGAATCTGCAAATCCAGGAAATCTGAGCAAAAAATCTTCCTCGAATTCCCAGCTAGCCTCAGAAATTGGCAGCCCTTCCCAATGAACAAGCAGCTGTTTCACCATCTTGTCTGCTCTTCTAACCACTCTTTGATCCACAATGGCCCTTGGCTGCAACACAAAACGAGCACCAACAGGCAGTGGTAGTGTAGGAGTGTGCTGACCATAGGCTTTCTTTAGTAATGACACATGAAACACATTATGTATCTGGCTATTCTCAGGGAGATCCAACCTGTAGGCTACCTTTCCCACTTTAGCAATAATCAGAAAAGGTCCAAAGAATCTAGCCCCCAACTTAGAATGTTTCTGAACTCTAAGTGAAGACTGAACAAATGGTCTGAGCTTCAAATAAACCCAATCTCCCACCTGAAACTCTCTCTCACTTCTATTCTTATCAGCTTGTTGTTTCATTCTATGCCTGGCTTCATGTAAAGTGTTCTTCAAATGCACAATCATTTCTTCCCTATCATGATGCAACTGCTCAACAGCAGCAATTGCAGTATCACCAGCTATGTAAGGGATGTGCAGTGGAGGAGGGTAACCATAAAGGGCTTCAAAGGGTGTGGTTTTGATTGCTGAGTGATAGGTAGTGTTATACCACCATTCAGCCAAACTTAACCATTTAAGCCATTGAGTGGGAGCTTGCATACACATACATCTCAAATAAGATTCCAGGCATCTGTTTAAGACTTCTGTCTGACCATCAGTTTGAGGATGGTAGGCAGTGGAGTAAGACAGCTGAACACCTTGTAATTTCATAAATTCCTTCCAAAACTGGCTCAGAAAGATAGGATCTCGATCAGTGACAATAGTCATAGGGCAACCATGTAACTTGAATACTGAATCAAGCATAGCCTGAGCAACTTGAGGTGCTCCATAAGGATGAGAGAGGGGAACAAAATGAGCATACTTAGTCAATCTGTCAATGATGACTAAGATAGAATCTTTACCCTGCACTTTAGGGAGTCCAGAAATAAAGTCCATCGAAATATCAGTGAAAACATGTGAGGGTTCAGGTAAGGGTTGTAAAAGGCCAGGGTTAGCAATAGGTTCATACTTGGCTTGTTGACAAGTATGGCAGGATTTAACAAAGGAAAAGACAGCTTTTGAACAACCTTTCCAATGACAAAAAGATTGTAGCTTTTTAAGAGTTGGAATGAAACCTGAATGACCCCCAACAGGAGATGAATGAAACAGTTCTAAGATATCTTTCTTAAGCTGCTCATCATCACCTATCCACAGCTTAGATTTTCTTTTCAGCAGTTGCCCATCCCAAGAGAAATGCTTGACTTGTTGCCCATTTAATAACTTCTGAATAATATCCTGAGCCTTAGAATCATTAAGCCAGGAGTCTTTGATTCTTTGAAGCAACATAGGGTTGATGGTACTGAGTCCCATTTCAAATAAAGCCAGACCAGACACTCTAGAAAGACCATCAGCAACTGAGTTCTCTACCCCTTTCTTGTAACAAATATCATAATCATAACCCATAAGCTTGGCAAGCCATGTTTGTTGAAGAGGTGTGGTAATTTTCTGAGTTAATAAATGCTTCAAACTCTTATGATCAGTCTTAATAAGGAACTTCTTAGTGATCAAATAATGATGCCAATGTTTGACAGCCATCAAGATAGCTAAGAGTTCCTTTTCATAGACAGATAAAGACTGCTGTCTAATGGATAAAGGCTTACTGATAAAGGCTAAAGGGTGTCCCTCTTGCATAAGAACTGCCCCTAAACCTTTTGAAGATGCATCAGTCTCAACAACAAATTCTTTAGACACATCTGGTAAAGCCAATACAGGAGCAGTAGTTAAGGCCTCCTTTAACTGATAAAATGACTGTTCTGCCCCTGCATTCCAACTAAATGCATCCTTCTTCAACAAGTCTGTCAAAGGCCTTGCCAATACCCCAAAAGACTTTATAAACCTCCTGTAATAGCCTGCTAAGCCTAAGAAACCTCTTAACTGTTTGACATTCTTAGGTAGAGGCCACTGTTTAATAGCTGCTATTTTACTGGGATCTGTCTGCACACCTTTCCCTGAGATCACATGGCCAAGATATTCTACTGAAGCTCCACCAAAAGAACATTTTGACTTCTTAGCCATCAGGGAATTAGCTCTTAATAGCTTCAACACTTGCTCCAAATCATGAATATGCTGGTTCATATCAGGACTATAAACCAGAATATCATCAAAGAAAACTAAGGTAGTTTTCCTTAGTAAATCTTTGAAAACTGAATTCATGAGGGACTGAAAGGTAGCAGGAGCATTTGTCAAGCCAAAAGGCATTACAACAAATTCAAACAGCCCCTGGTGTGTTCTAAATGCTGTCTTAGACACATCCCTTTCATCCATTCTAATTTGGTGGTAACCTGCCCTTAAATCCAACTTAGAAAAAACACTAGCACCCCCTAATTCATCAAGTAATTCTTCAATCAAGGGTATAGGGAATCTATTCTTAACAGTAGCAGCATTCAATTGCCTATAGTCAACACAAAACCTCCATGACCCATCCTTCTTTTTGACCAAAACAACTGGAGAGGCAAAAGAACTTTGACTGTCTCTAACCACTCCAGTTTCTATCAACTCTTTAGTCATTTTCTCAAGAATATCCTTCTGTGCAGCAGGATATCTATAGGCCTTTTGGTTTATTGTAATAGTGTCATCTTTCAATATTATTCTATGGTCACATGGTCTTTTAGGAGGTAAAGTTGTAGGTATAGCAAACACATCTTCATATGCTGCTAACAACTTTGTTAAGGCCTCATTAGGACTCACATCCTTGATGTTAGCTTCATGCTGAAATGAATTGTCATTAACAGCTTGTAGACTAAACATCTGGCCCTCAATTACCACTTGACCTTTTTCAATCATAGATTCCATCTTTTCAGCAGAACAAAGTGCCACATCATTACTTTCTATTCCTTTTAATTCAATCCATTTCTGATCAATCTTAAATTTCATAGTCATTTCTTTAAAGTTCCAAACTATATCATTAAGGGTCTGTAACCACTGAACCCCTAAGACCATATCATAGTTTGTCAAAGGAATAATAATAACATCAGTTTTAAACCATATACCTTGCATCATCCACTGGAAATCAGAACACATCTTGGTACAAGTGACTTTAGTTCCATCTGCTACTGTGACTTTAACTGCTGGAATGGACTTCAGAGGGCATCTCATCTTGTAAGCCAATTTCTCATCCAAGAAGTTATGAGTAGAGCCTGAATCAGTCAAGATTTGTAAAATCTTAGTACCAATAGACCCTTTAACTCTCATGGTAGAAAAGGAAGGAACTCCCATCATAGCATTAAGGGAGATCTTTGGTTCTTGCACATGCATGTACTGCTGCATAGTATCTGCCACTTCTTCAAACTGATCTTGTGGCCCTTCCTCAATATTCTCCTCCCCTACTAACTCAATGGAGAACAGTTGTTTGTTTTTACAAACATGTCCAGGAGTGTACTTCTCCTGACATCCAAAACACTCTCCTTTTGCCCTCTTTTCTTCAATCTCTTTATGAGATAAGGTCCATCTTTTTGAGTTCAAAGGTTTAGGATTAGTGGTAGGTTTAGGTAACAAAGAAAGATTGGTTGTGTTAGAAACAGGTGTGGTTCGGCTGGTAGAAGTATAAGAACTCTTAGTGTTCTTATTCCAACCAGTACTGGTTGCAGATAGGTTCTCATCTTGATATCTGGCCAACAGATAGGCCTCAGGAAGGTTCTTGGGTCTCAACAATCTCACTGGATACCCAATCTCAGGTTTGACAGCTCTCAAGAACAAGCTTACAGCATATTCATCTGGAATGGACACTTTAGTCAATGCTAGATCAAACTCTTGACACAAATCTTTCAATGTGCCAGTTTGTTTAATAGCAGCAAGAGCTCCCATAGCATCTTGATTAATGACACTGCCAAATCTTGCAGTTACAAAACCTTTATACTCACCCCATAACATTCCTTCAATACTACCCCCTCTTGACTTAACAAAAGACTGATGCCATAGCAGTGCAACATCATCCATATGAACAATGGCCAACTTAACTTTCACATGTTCAGGGGTATTATCTATAGCAAAGAAATGTTCCACCTTACACAGCCATCCCTCCACATTTTCTCCACTAAACTTAGGAAAATCAATCTTTGTGAGGCGATTAGTGTGACTGTTATAAGGTTCCACTGTACCAGATCCAAACTGATTGGTACCATGGTTCTGATTATGAGACATATTTTGAATTGTTTTCAAGATCTCAGCTACTTGAGCTTCAATCTGATCTTTCATAGCTGTCATATTGTTCTTTATGCCTTCCAAAGAAGAATCATGTTCTTGAAGTTTCTGTTCTAATGATTGATTACGAGTAGACATTATTAATAGGAATAGACAAATCACAAATTGATCGATCTATAGAATTGAATGATCCAAATGATCAGTTCAATGGAATAATTTGATCAACAATTGATCAAATCAAGAAACAAAAGAAACAGAGCAATCAAACGAAAAAAACAGAGAATTAACGCTGAAATGAAGAACAAGAAGAAGAATTGATGAATTCTTCGAGAACAGAAACGATTATTCAAAGATTATAGACGTTTTTAAGATGAGAACGATGATTAATTGTGAATTCGAGTGTTGGTGAGGGTAGTTATGGTGGTTGACGGTGGTTAGTTGCGACGGATAGTGGTGGTGATCTGAGGCCGAGAACCGGCAGCTCTGATACCAAATTGTTAGCTAAGAAATGAGAAAGAATCGAAAGAGAAGAAGTTTGGTCAAATCATAGCTACTGATCTTATTATCTTGACCAACATTTATACACAATCATACTAACTAACACTCTAACTAACTTTCCCGCCTAACAGACTCACAACAACCATTCAAACTATTGACATATTACACTATCAGTCCCTGCATTATTACAATATTTCCCATAATACCCCTATACTTGTAACAATGTTGATGCAACGAAAAACGTCCCTTGTGGTGCATTAATTGTTAATACAAACAAAATCCATCCTACTTAACATTATACCAGATATAAACTATATAATGTTAACTTTAAAAACAAACAAACTCTCAACATAAGTGGCGCCCCGTGGTGAAGCACGGGGACCTACAACACTATTGTGCAAACTTTACTAGTGTGATAAGAGTCAAAACTTGAAGTTCACATCTATTTTTAGGACCCCTCTACTATTGTTGTTTAAATAAATTTTTAGTAATGGTGATTCATGTCTCCGAATTGGTGTTGTCTTTAACATTCACACTATTGTGCAAATTTTACTAGTGTGATAGAGTCAAAAGTTGAAGTTCACATCTAATTTTAAGGAAGTTCGGAACCACAATAGGGCTGCCAATTTATGACATGCCTGTTGATACAATATGGCTTGACACGAAGTTAAAGGGGTTATGGTCATAAATGGGACGACACATTATTGACACCATATAACAGTTTTTTTTCCGAGTGTAATCCCCTATACGAAAATTTTCGATAAAAACTCGTGTTTAAAAAAAATTAAAAAAAAATAATAGACCCATTGGTACAACTTTAAAATAGACTGCCAATGATTCTTTTTTTTTGAACGGCCAACAAGACTGCCAATGATTCTGTGTGTGATGTATTGTTCCATTGGTACAACATCACTAGGGAAGGGGCAAGCTTTTCGTTAAACTAGGTACTGAAAGTGTGAAACTATCATAGGTTATATACAAGTCTATTTAATAGAGCAAGTCAAAAAGAACAAAATAGTAGACTTGTGCATGTCATAAGATCCTTCTTCATACATCAAAGTATTCCTCAGGAAGGTAAAACTTCAATCCAATTTTCTGCAACCATAAAGATATTACTTCATCAAAGACCCAACATTATTATATAATCATACATAAAATGACCTTATGGAGGTGGTGATGTATATTACCTCAGCAAACTTCTTGTCAGCATCACTATGATCATCTTTTCTTCCAGCAGCGTCACCAACATAAAATGACCTTATAAGACATGTCACAACCACTTGTCAAGTATATGATAAAGTTGACAATTTTGACCAATTTGTATATAACTAAGTCCATTTTCGTTGTCTTCACCGGGTCACACGGGTTAAAAATCACCCCAAGCATATTCACATGCCAAAAACCGTACTAAATTGTTATCTAAAACTTCGGATTGTTCTTTTTGTAGTATAATTTAAATGGTCAGCCTAACCCGAGAGACTAGGTCTTTTAGTATATGAAGTTATGAAAGAAAAAGACAATACCGGTCCATATCAATTGCAATTCCGGAGTTAAAATGCTGTTCCATGATGCGCCACATTCCAGGTTGTGGTTTGCGAAAAGGGTCCACCTCTTGACCTTTACTTGCACCACAAGCAATAAACACCTGTACAGAATTTTCTCAAGGGTTTATATTATCAAAGGAAACACTTATATACACGTTGAAAGTGTCAGAACTGATTGACAGGCCACCTGAATTGGGACATTTACGAGCTTGATGAAAGCGTCTAGTCTTCCGATTTTAGAATCCACAGCTACCTGACGTTTGTTCTTCCAGCGCTCGATATTTGATTCATTGGTGAAGATAACCTGCTCAAAGGTGTTGGTTAGTTTACATGTAAGTAACAGGTTCTCATGGTCAATAAAAAGAAAAAGAGAAAGGGAAGTCGCAAACCAGTTTGTATCCATCATTATACAAGCTCTGCAACTTCTTTGGTATTGAAGCGTACATAAGAGACCATGCATTTGCACCTACCCTGTAATTATACAGCAATGTTTGTAATATAAACCAAATGAGCACACCATAGAGAAGAAAATTTAAAAGCAGAGATCAAAGATATTATATACTGGCAAGTACCTTTGAACTGACGTTTTGGCAAGACATCCATCAAAATCGAAGGCAGCAATTTTTTTTGAATCGTTGAGACCGTCATCCTACATATCATATGATTGATTAATCCCAAAGCATGTCATGGTGACATGGTGTTGACGTATTTACCTTAAAAAACTCATTAACAAAAAGAACTCACCCGTTCAAGATATATGATAGTCTGGAACGCCTTCCATTTCGGTTGTAATGTAGCACCCTTTTAAAAGAAATTATCATAAGTATGTGACGTGGCGAAATGAGCAGAGCAGATAAAGGGTCAAACCACAAATTTTCATGTATGGATTGGCATGACTCAAAACACTTGTTAAATATGTTTACAAGAATTGTAATACCCAATGCTTACCTATTATTTTGTATAATATAATTCAGAAGGCTTTATGCATTAAGAAAACACTTTAGTGACTTCCAATATGTTTCCTTTTAAGCTAATTAAAATTTTCCCCTTTGAACCATCAAGATATATGACATATATTAATTAATATTGATTTTAAAAAAATGCTAAGCCATGAAAATTACGTAAAAATTGTTGACTGAGAATCTTACCTTATAATTGTCCTTGACATCACTAACTGCAAAGGCTATCTCTGATCCAATGTCCTCGTCTAGTGAAACAGATATCTAAAATTGGAAGGTTAAAGCTATCATTAAAATTAATGCCCTGAGTGGCACAGTGGCTGCTTTACAAAGTTGCGGAACTCTTTGAAATGAACAAAAGAGCTAGAAAGTAAGGTAGTGCATGTGGCCTGAATTTTGTTATCTTGCTATACTATTAGCGCAGAATATTCTAGAATAGATTTTATATATTTAGAAGAGATAATTATGTTTAGATGGTAATGTTTATCCTTTCCTTATTATGTATTGTAGTAGGGTTAGACTCCTCCTTATATAAGAGGATCTTGTATTCTTCTTTATTCAATCAATCATAATACCATAAACACTCTTATGGTATCAAAGCCTCGGTTCTGAAACCCTATATTTTTTATTTTCGTTTTTTTATTTTCTTTCGTTTACTATACAACTTCCAAATGAATGTATAGTAAGAATTCTGACAGGTGTAAGAAGTTTAAAATTGAAGCTCATATATAGATGCGAGGGATTTTAGTGTCCAATACTTGATGCTCTACACTTGTTCAATTTGTGATTTTAATACCTTTTCACTCTTCTTATCTCCTTCCTGCAGCTCGGTTTCACCATCTTCATTTGACTGCACCAACCAGAACAAGCCACCTATTTTAAAGTCTATCCTCATTGATTTGTGTGTGAACAATGTTGCATGCAAGCTCACATTAAAAGATAAGTTATGCCTTTTAAACGAATCATGAGCTTTAAATCAGTGATTGTATCATCGATTCTACAAGACTACAACTGTTCCAGCACCAAAGACAATTTATATAGTAGCATTAAGATAAGTCAACGTCAGCATAATGACCACAAACATATATTTAACTTCAAAACCAGTAAAGGGGAGGGAGGTACATGGTATACAGAGGAAATAGTCTAGGGTGATTATACAATCCTCCTTTTTATCTTCGTCTGTAGTGTTGTTTATAAAAAGGATGCCTAATGGTTAAGACTTCTATTGAAATAAGATAAACCAAGGTTTTATAGTTCATAAAAGAAGCAAAAAGTTATTTTCGCAAATCACATTAAGACACAGAAGCATGGATCTCAGAGTTTAAGTATTACACCGTATAAGTGGAACATCTTGAATCTTCAAATGCAGTCAATTAAAAATAATGTTTTTTTTTAAAAGTCATCACCCAACCCTATATTAAGCTGCAATGTTCTTGCAAGACAGATCTCAAAAAGGCTGAAAATAGTATAAAGTATAAACTCAAAGAAATTACCTAATGATGTGCAAATAATGCTAATAGTAATTATACAGGCAGATTGTAGTAAGCAGTACCTTCTTACAAGATTGATCCTGTTCAGTCATCAGTTTCTTCAACTTTTCTTGATCGCTGCTCTGGACGATGAAAAAAAGGATACAACTCAAACAGATGCTCAAATATTGTACTGAATTTCCTAATCAAAACTTGAATAATTATATGGTTCACACTTCTGAACAGAAAATAGAATAACAATAAAAAGAACAATATAATAACAACGAAAATAATAGAGCCAACAATAATTGAAGGTCAAACTAAAAGAATGATGTTACTGGAGGTTAAAAAATTATATATGATGATGTGATGAACTAAAAGAAAGAAATCAGTTATTCAGTTCATATATATGGAAACACAAAGTGTTTTTGCTTTACTTTCAACTCTTAAGAATGTTGCCGACTATAAAAGTTTAAACAAATGTGCTTTCTTGTTCCTTGGTAAGAGTGTAAGACTTCTAAATAAATTTCAACGGTGGTAACATAACATTGGCTAACTGGTAACTATACAAAGTCTTATAAGTTCTAAAACTGAGAAAGTACCGACCTTATGACAAAAAAGTGATGAATAACAAATTAGTAGCTACAAAGATGAACAGAACCCAATGAGTTCACCTTCAAATCTGTAAACCCTTTGATCGATTCTGGTGAAACCAGGTCTGCATCTACAGGAAAGAAGCAGTCTAGGTGATGCCATTTGGTATTTTCAAAACCGCGCGAGTCCCAACTACTCAATCCCAGTCTTAAAGACTTGGATTCAATCTTCTCAGAGCATTTCTTGCATGAAGATCTTCCTGACTTTGCATACTCTGCAACAATCTTGACAACAGTAGAAGAAGACGATGCAGAAGTAAAGTTATTGTACTGAATAATCATAATTAAATGAAAATTATTGCTTGCACGTTTACGTCAATAGCATAACACAATACCTTTTCGCTGGTAACATTCTTTTTTTCTGGACCAATTTTCTCATTTTCATCGGTCTATAAACACAAAGCATAATTACATGAATGTCAACAGTTTCATCAAGATTTTAAAAATGGAAAAAAAAATCACAGAATAAAAGGTAGAGAAAATGACCACGAAATTTTCATGGTTTTTTTTCAAGTGCAGACTTTTACGGCTCCACATAAAGATTTCAGTAACATAGTCTCCTAGTCATACCTATTACATCCTTTCAACTGGATTAAGATGTGATCTCACAAGTCTAAATGCTTGACTGTCTATTCTTAGCACATAAACAATGATCCACTGATTTATTTATGTAACTGAACTTCCTCAGGATTGAACTTAACTAGTTATATTGGATAAAAACTGGAATAATATAATGCAATCGATATGATTGTGGGAATTAAAGTATGTTACTGATAGATAATTTTGTAGATGTATCAAAGTCAAAAGACCATGATATTTTCAATAAGACAAATACTACATTGACTGGCCTACCTTTAGTTTCTTTGTATCCCTTCTGTCCGTCTCAGTCTCTACATCTCCTTCTCTCTGTTTCAACAATAACAGTTATCTCGTAAGACAAAAAGCAAAAAATAAAACGCAACATTGCAAAACATCACTAGTTACAGCATTGCCTATAACACAATTCACATGATAATGACAGGCTTCTGAGTCATGTAAAAATCAATAAAGAAATAGCAAGTAAAAGGCCCCATTTTAGTTGAAAAGCGACAGTTCAATCCTATATGATGATGTTTCAACAAATTGTTACCAAGACATAGGACATGCACATTAGCAGTAAAACTTTGACACCATGTTACCATAGCCATGTGACTACACCATATCCATAAAATCAAGTCATAAAACTTATCACATGTAGATCAAAATAAAAATGAGTTACTATCAAATGCTATGTTGTCAAAAGTGCTCAAAGCTCGCCTAGGAGCAGAAGTGCAACCTTAGCGTTGTGCCCAGAAAGACATCTTTCAGGCAAGCCAAACGCAGATTCAGGTCAATTCTGGCTAAATTCCAGCCAAAACTCATCCGAAACCCCTAAAAATTGTATTTTATACTATGCGCACCTAGCTTAAAAAAGCACTAGGCTGCAAGCTCAGTCTACACGCTATGGGCTTCTGACAGCATAGACCAAATGATTACAAATCTATCATGTTTGACACAATTATGAGCTAAATTCGGAATCCTGCATCCCCATTCGTAAAAATAAAACCAGAAGGCCCTGCTTCTCAACACTATTCCCGCATGCATTCTAGCAATAAATCTTTGTGAACTGAATAGGTAACCCACTGGAATAAAAATGCACATTCCACAACCACTGTCACTAATTGCCAATCAAGACAGCAATGTTTGCGTATACGACAATGTAATACTTTTGTTTGAATCTCAAGTATTCTAGAAAACACCAATAGGTAAGTCTAAAATAAGGCTAATTAGACAATTCAATGTCTTTACTAATGTTGTGTCACTTAACAAATGGCACAAAAATTGCAACATACATGAATACATATCAATTTGCATCCTAGTCAGTAGTCACCCAGGCGCTCGGTAGTGGTGAGCATACGAAAAACAGATAACAGAAAAAACCGAAACCCAACTGAAAGTCTGAAACTGACTTAACTGATCGGTTACGGTTAATATATGGCCAAAACCGAATCCTTCAGTTAAAGTTTTGGTTTTCCCTTCTTCAAAAACAGAAATCACCAAAACCGAACCAATAGTTCTATATTTACGTATTTTGCATGTATATCCATGTATTTAACCGAATGTAAACAAAACCGAACCGATAACCGACATATGTCGGTTTCGGTTATGGTTTTTCATAAAACTGAACTTCAGTCATCGGTTTCGGTTATGTGTAAAAAGCGAACCGACATTTGCTCACCCCTAGAGCTCCGATGGAGTCTATGTATAGGCACAAATGCACAATACAAACACAAGTATCTTACATTACATAACCAATTACCTTTGTAGAACCCTGATCCCCTTCACTCACCATCAACTTCACCTTCTCCTGATCACTTCCCTACACACCAAAACACAACATACATAACAATAAAGTTACAAAACCTTAACCTAACAAGTAACAAACCAAACAAACTAACAAACAAACAAAAAAAATTCAAACTCAATCAGTATTCAATACCATCAGTTCAGAAAACCCTTCGATATCGGTTTCGGCTTCGGAAACCGAATCGAAAGAAGAAAAGCAATTGAAGTGATGCCATTTGACGCTATCAAACCCACGGGGGTCGTGGCTCTTCAGCCCCAGCCTCAGAGACTTGGACTCGATCTTCTCGGAGCATTTCTTGCACGATGATTTGCCTGATTTTGCGTACTCTGCGATTATTTTTGTTGTAGAAGACGATGACATTATTGTGCAGAGGTTGGAGAGTGTGAACCTAGGGTTTTTTGGGAAGGAAATGATACGAGGGTTAAGGAATAATAATAACATAAATGATAAATAAAGATGGGAGTTGAGAGTGGTTTAGACAGTATTATTATTGGGTTTTGAGCCTCTGAGTGTGAGGACGGTGATAATGTTTTCCCGCCATTCTTGAGGGGTGTAGTCCGTGCAACTAGAATAATGTGATTTTAGTGTCCGGTAACCATTTCACAATTTGTAGGACATCTCTAATGAATGTATCAAGAGGGTGTTTGTTTTTGCCAGAAGTACGTACTTCCCGGCCTTTTTTGTCTGTGCCACTTGTGAAGTGTTTGGTTTTTGAAAGACGTTTCATTAAAAGGCATCTATGCGTCCTCTTCTTAATGCAGACTTTGATCAAAGTCTTCTAAACTCTTCTAACCTCTTCTCCCTTCTCAAACAATCAAATCATTCATCTCATTTCTCCTTTCTCCCTTCTCAAATCCTAGCTCCCTCCCCCGCGACCCTCCCCTCCGCCGTCTCTCCTCTCCCCCCCCCCCTCCGCAGCGACCCTCATCCATCCCATGCCACCCTCTCCGCCACGACCCCCCTTCGTCCTCGTCGCCTCCTTCCCCCGATCGCCGCCGCCGCCTCTTTCCTCCCTCCTCCCCGTCTCTTGTCGCCTCCCTCCTCCCCCTCCCCCGTCGCCTCTGCAACCAAGGTCTTCAATCGGTAAGAAAAGGTTCTTTTTAATTAGTTTTTTTATGTTTTGTCAATCATAAAAACTCCTAATCTCGGTTAAAAACAAATTTATTGCTTCATTGAAGTTAATAAGTTTATTCCTTTTATTATTTTTCCTCCTTTGTATTTTATTATTCATATATCTATCACGTACTCTGTTATTTTCTTATAAAAAACCTTTTTTATTAATATATATATTCTAATAATGTGATGTTTGGTTCAGGATGTTGTATGTTGGACAACACTTACGGCTTACCTACCCAACTCTTTTGATTCAAATACTTTAAACATAATTTGTTTAGTGGGAGTGATGTGGAGCAATGTGTAGGGATTGTTTAAAGGAAATGTTTTTTTCTAAAGAATCTTGAAATAAAACATGAATGGATGATTAATGTTTGTTATCAGTTTCAAGGGGTAGTTAATTTGGTTAAAGATGTTAGTAAGGAGTTGGTTTCGTTTAAGTATCAATTTCAAGAATCGAGTCGAATATGGTTGTTGCGGGTACACCACCAGATTATTTTAGCAGTTTACAGACGTTAAAAAACAAACAGTCTTCTTCCTGCAGACTGCAGAGGTTTGGTCCACCTCTTCTTCTGCGGATGTGGTCCGCAGACTATAGGCATTTTACCTTTAAAAAAACAAGCACGACCTTAGCGGATGCATTTAGATTTAGATAATATGATAAATTATTGAGAATGTTTAGACATATGTAATGGATGTATTTAACGAATGCATTTAGATGATATGATAATTTTTTAGAAAATGGCATCGGAGGAGGTTGATATTTACGTTATGTTAGGGGCGAGCAAATTTAGGGTAACCCGAGTAAAACCGAACCGGAGATACCCGAAACGCGGATCGAATTGAAATCTACTACTGATTCTTCGGTTCCAGTATTCAACAAAAATCGGGTTCGGTCCAGTTTTTGGTCTTCACTTGAAAAAAGGGGAAAAAAATAAGAACCGACCAAGGAAATGGAGAGGTTGTGTATGTCTGTTGGTTATTGAAAAGCCATGGCGGGCATGATGGAGTGAAAGTGACCGGAAGAATTTTGAAATAATAAATATAGAAGAAGATATGTTGATAGCTTCCTTCTTTAATATATAAAAAAAAGCAATTTACTCTATACCAAATAACCCCATAAATTCTTTGGTTGATTCAAATACTCCATTTTTAGATTTTCACCTTTAGAAGGTTCAAAATTATAACTCACAACTTAAAATCCTTTAAGGTTTAGACAGACTCAACATAAAAAAATCTCTCTCTTTGGGTAGGGGCAACTCAAAAGACACAACAACAACGGCAGGGAGGAGCAACCTAACTACGTAGATCTAAAGAAAAGGGAGGAACAGGAGCTAAAAAATCTAAGAAGTTCAAGGAAGAATACAAGCTTCGAGGAGGGATGGCAACAGGTGATTTCGAAGACTGAAGCTAGGAGATTCAAGAAGTTCCAGCCTAGAGAAGAGAGACTTAGAGAGACTACCTCTTTCTACGTCTCGAATATTCCAGAAGATTGCAATGCAGAAAGACTATGGTCGGCTTTCCAACACCATGGTTTTCTTGAAGATGCTTTCATTCCGGCCAAAAAAGATAAGCTCGGGAATAAGTTTGGTTTCGTAAAGTTTTCTAGAGTTGACGATGCGGATGAATGGTTGGTGAAACTGAGAGGCACCAAGTTGAAGGGGGCTGTCATCGGTATCAATCTTACTAGATTCAGTAGGGGAGGTAATGTATGTAATAAGCCTACTGGTTCGGATAGGCCGCCGGTCTTCAGTAGATTGGTGGAACCGGCGAAAGGAGATTTACGTAATAAACTTATGTCCAAAGAGTCAGTCGGTCATTCGGATTCGAGTTCCTTCACTATAAACCGTTCTTTTAGGGAGGCATTGACCAATGTCTCCAGAGGTGAGGAGTGCAAGTTTGGTGTGGAGCTTTCTCATACGAGTACTGATGACTAATGTTAAGTGGTCGAACAACGTCCTGGTGGGAGAGGCTAAGGAGTTTGATTGTTTAAAGCGGCTGCATGAACTACATGACGATCTTATCAATTGGAATGTTCAACTAAAGTATATGGGAGGTCTTAGGCTGGCTCTAGTTTTCGCTGAACGAGACTTCGTCTAAGTTTTCCTCTCGAATGAAGCTGAGTTTTGGTCTAACTGGTTTTCTTCGCTTAATGTCTGGGATGCCAATGATCAGGAGATCCAAAGGTTGGTCTGGATCAAAGTGTTTGGGATCCCTATGGAGCTGTGGAATCGACACACCTTCAATAAGGTAGGTGAAAGGTGCGGAAGGTTATTGGTGAGGTCCAATGCTTCCTTTGGTGATTCAGATTTGTCCTGTAGTTCTATGGTAGTCATGGCTTTGTCCGGGAAGAAGATAAACGCTGATGTTGTGGTATCGTGGAGAGACAAGATTTTCAAAGTGAGGTGGAAGAATATGATCCAGGCTGGAAACCGGTGATTCCGGTAGACCAGTCTCATCCTGTTAATGCTCCGGTTGTCTCCCTAAGATCGGTAGTGGTTACGGATTCCGGTGGGGTTAGTGAAAAGCCGGACAATTTTGGAAAAAAGGAAGACTCGCATGCGTGCATGCATGAGGGTTCCATACCTAAGGTGGCTAGTAATTCGGTGCAGTCCCTAAGGGTGGTCTCTTCAAGGTGCAGGAGGTCCCACATGGGGAGTGACAAGTTTAATTTTAATTCGAATGTTTTGTCTAAGTCCAAGAAGGATGGTCCACCGGCCCAACTAAAAAGTATTGTTGTTGGGCCTTCCATTGGGCCTGATAATCCAGCAAATTCGCAACATAGTAAGGAGCCTAATCTAAGTAATATGCGAGAAGCGATTGGGTCTTTCAACACCCTTGATCTTAATATACCGTGTAACTCTGATCTTTTTGAGTTGGAAGAATTAATCCGTAAGGATGCTGAAAATAGAATGAAGGTTGTGGAGAATGCTCAAAGCCGCTTGGGTGATTCTGAGGAGGATTATGTTTCTGATTCGGGGGACACGTTCAGCGTGTTTGACTCGGATGATGAAGCCAATCTAGAGAAAGAAGTGGATGATACAATCGATTATGGCGAATGTCTGGGGATTGAAGGAAGAGGATTCAAGAACCATATGAGAAAGATCGTCCAAGGAAAAGCGGGTATTCGAAGTTCCCAATGAATTTTTTGTCCATCAATCTTCGTGGGGTGTTAGGATCCGATAAACAAGCTTGGGTTAGGGATCTTAAATGAGGCAACAAGATTGATTTTCTTTGTATTCAAGAGACTCACCAAGGTGGGCTTCAAGAAGAGACTATTGGGAGATTATAGGGTAGATTCCCGTTCCGCTTTGCTTCGGTTGACGCAGTTGGTAGATCCGGAGGATTGGTCTCCATTTGGGACCCAACCAGGTTTTCTGTTCTCAATATTTTTGATAATCGTCACTTTTTTCTTGTTTCCGGTGTGGTGACAGGATTGGATGAAGTCGTCAATATTCTCAACATACATGCCCCGAACGACCCGAGTAGTAGGAGAGGGCTGTGGGACTCTATTGAGGAGGTGGTGAGTCAAAGGCAGGGTCTCTGGATTGCTATCGGCGATTTCAATGAGGTTAGAAATGTGGAGGAAAGATTTAATTCGGTATTTGACCCTGTGGGTGCCGCCTGGTTTAATGATTTTATTAGAAGAATGGGGTGGTTGGAGTTTAATATGGTTGGGGGGGCCTTTACTTACATTTCAGAAGGCGATGAGATGAAGTTTAGCAAGTTGGACCATTGCCTTGTCTGTCCATGGGTTTTGACGAGGTGGCCAGATGCTATTTTTAAGGTTCTGGAGCGTAATCTCTCGGACCATTGCCCTATATGCTTAGTGTGTGATCCTAGGGATTTCGGGCCTGCTCCCTTTAAGTTTTACAATAGTTGGATCGGTGACATAGAGTTAGATGATATTGTTAAGAAGAATTTGAGTGCTATGAAGAGTGGTGGCAATGTTGATAGAGATATCCTCCTGCTGCTGAAATGTATCAAAGAAGACATCAAGAAGTGGAGAGCTATTAAACATAAGGAGGAGGTTAAGGAGAAGGATTCTTTGGCTCAAATTGTGGCGGAAATAGAAAAGAAGGCTATCATGGGTAATCTTACGGCAGCGGATAAGAAAAAAAGAGTCGAGTCAAGGGCCAAAATGAAGTTAATGGAGGTGAAGAGAGCAAAAGATTTGATGCAAAAAGCGAGAGTGAATTGGCTCAAGTTCGGGGATGAAAATTCCAAATTTTTCCACGCTATGGTTAATGTGAATAAAGCTAGTAACAAGATTTATGGCTTAAAGGTGGGGCAAGATTGGGTTACGGACCCGAGTGATATTAAAAATGAAGTTTTTTTGTGGTTCAAGAAACAATTTAATGAGCCGATGCGGAGAAGACCGGTTTTTTCTGTCGAGGGGCTGAATTGTTTGGATGAGAATGCAGTGGCGTCTCTTGTTTCTCAGTTTTCAGATGATGAGATATAGGGCGGTTAAAGGGTGCAATGGCGGGAAATCGCCAGGGCCGGATGGTTTCACTCTCAAGTTTTACAAGACGTATTGGGCGGAGTTCAAAGATCTTGTCAGAAGATGTTTTATGGAGTTTTTTGATTCGGGACGGATTTCGAAGGGGTGTAATGCCTCCTTTGTTGCTTTTATTGCGAAGAAAACGGATCCTCAAGGGGGTTCAAGATTTTAGACCCATCTCTCACGTGAGTTCGTTGTACAAAATTTTAGCTAAGGTCCTCTCGAATCGGCTAAAAAGGGTGCTTGATCCGATTATAAGTAATACTCAATCGGCCTTCTTGGGGGGGAGAAATATTCTTGATAGTCCGCTTGTAGTTAGCGAAACGGTCTCATGGGCAAAGAAAAGTAAGAAGAAATTGCTTATTTTTAAAACGGATTTTCAAAGAGCGTATGATTCATTGAATTGGGGGTTCCTTCTCAAGTCAATGGAGTCATTGGGTTTCCCTAGGAGATGGATACGGTGGATTAAAGGTTGTCTCAATTCCGGTAGAGGATCAGTGTTAGTGAATGGTTACCCTACCGAGGAATTCAAAATTAAAAGAGGGATTCGTCAAGGCCCCTAAGACGGTGATAAAGAAACTTGAAGCGATAAGAAGAGACTTTTATGGGGAAAGAGAAACGGTAAGTGCAAGATTCGGTGGATGAAGTGGGGTAGGATTTTGAAACCAAAGACTCACGGGGGTATAGGGGTAGGAAGTATAGGGGATTTTAATGAGGCGATGCTGAGTAAGTGGTGGTAGCGATACAAAAACGAGCAGCCCCAACTGTGGACTGTTGTCATAGAGGCATTTCATGCATCGACTCGTGACAAACGTCTCATACCTGTTAAAAATTCTGTTGTGGGAGTTTGGAAAGATATAGGGAGTGTGGAGGGTCGCCTTTTATGTAAAGGAATTGATTTAAAGTCAAAGTTCAAAGTAAAGCTAGGCAATGGGGCTAAAATGCGCTTTTGGAAGGATACTTGGCTAACGGAAACCCCTATAGTCAATGTTTATCCTGATCTGTTCAAATTGGCAGCGAACAAAAACGCGTCTGTTGATGAGTGGCTGAATGGGGCTGGGCGCACGGGTCAGGTTGCTTGGAGTTGGATCCGGCCCCCTATCGGCTCGGCGGAGGCGGTCCAGCTGGCAGACCTGTCTACTAGGGTGGCTTCGGTCTCCGTCAATAATGCAACTGATGTTTGGTATTGGGACAACAGCGCAGGTGATGGTTTTGTTGTGAAAGATGTTAGGTGTCAGCTTTCTGCTACTGATCCCGAAGTGCAGCCAAGCAGGAAGTTTGTTTGGAATTCTTGGGCGCCGCTCAAGGCTAATTATTTCTTATGGAGGGCGCTTGAAGGGAAGATCGCGACCAAGGTGGAGCTGGCTATTCGAGGGGTTGTTTTTTTTATCTCTTATGTCCCAGATGTAACCTGGAGCAGGAGGACGCTAATCACGCGATCTCGGATTGTTTGTGGGCGAAAGCGGTCTGGTGGAATATCTTAATTTGGATCAAAATTCAGTGGCCGACTCAATGTAATTCGCCCGCTGGTATGGTTGATTATGTTGGGAAGGCGCCGGGATCCAAGAGGTGGAGGAGAATTGTCCATATGGTTGTTATTGCTACATCCTGGAGGCTATGGCTAGTCAGAAACGCTAAGGTGTTCGACAATAGATTCGTCACAATTCGAGAAGTCTCTGATCTTGTTAAAGAGGACAGCTACTTCTGGTTGTCTAATCGGAGTGGAGGCACTAAGGTGGCGTGGGAAGAATGGCTCAGTTTCGACATTTCTAGCATAGTGTAATTGTGTTCCTTTTGTTTGGTATTGTTTGTTGTATGTTTTTGTTTTGCTTCGGTGTAACTTGGTGTTTCCCAGCCTCTTGCTGGCGCTTTATATTCAGCTATAAAGTCATTTTGCTGTTCAAAAAAAAATCTTAAAACCCTTTGAAGACTATCATGACTTCATGTACGAACCTACCATCAAGGCATCAACCACCACCGTTGGGTAGGAGACTTCCAGTTTCAAGGATCATTTCTGTAACGCCCCATTTTGTGATCAAATACAATGGAAATGAGTGAAGCAGCTGAACTAATTATAATAATAATAATAGTAATATATATGACATAGATCTAATTAAAATTTTTCCTCAGATGTCGTGATAGCTCCTAACATCTAAAGGATATAAGTACATTAAAAGTTCATTTATGAAGTTATGGACTTATGGTTGTAATGAAATTTCACACGGATGACATAACCTGGCCCAAAACCACACAGGACAATTCCTATCCCACATCGACCCAACAACGAAAATAAGCAGCCACCTCTATCTTATATATAGAACTTTAAGTAGCTCAGTAAGTTATTTCAATTTTCTTTTGGGAACGCTCTAGTATAAGAGAATCCCTAGCCTACGATACCTCGTTGGGTGTTGGTAATAGTCGTTTTGGAGCAAGTAGGAGCACGAGTAGGGAGGCTCCACATCAACGTGCCGTAGATAGTTAGAGGTATGCTCTCGTTTAAGCTTATGCTTTGTCAATAATTATTTTATTAGTGTTAGTTTAGTATTATTATTTTTAGATATTAGGATTATTATTAGGGGTGGGTATTGGGTAGCCTAGCCTTAGTTAGGCATGGACTGATCACCCATGCTTAAACAAGGTAGCATTAACCAATATCCAGCCATGATAATAACTAGTTAGGTGAACCATTACCTAACCTAGGATGATGTAATTGTATCAGGATCCTGAGGTAGTACCCGGTTGGAATAACAAAGTGTTAAGCAACCGTGTAACAGGTGAGTTTTATGAATGTTTTCAAATGTGAGCATGCTTGTCCCAACTGGTAATTGTTAATATTGCACTCATGACTGTTAGTACGCATGTATATAATCTGAATTTGAGCATTCATACACATGATATTTGTGGAACCCTTATACGTGCCACTACGGTGGGATTTGTCGGTATTACACCTGTGTGTAATGGGCATTTACTTGTATGAGATGTTAGTCACAGGCCCGGTGAGGGTGGCATCCAGTGAGGGTGTCGAGTGACGGTCACAGGCCCGGTGAGGGAGGCACCCAGTGAGGGTGTGGAGTGACATTGGGTTATGACATGGGCGAGTACAAGTCATGAATGATGAAATGATGTGTTTTACAACTTGTGTATATTCATGAACTCACCAGCATTGTCTGACGTCGTTTTAAGCATGTGTCGCAGGTAGTGAAGGCTAGTGCTTGTACATGCTGTTTATCAGAAAGCTATATGATCAATGGAATAGGATATGCTAGCTCGTGTGTTTTGATGACGTATTTTGCCGGTTAAGAATAGTTGTTGAAGCTTGTACTTTTAAGTTTTCAACTCTTGTACCTTGCAGTTTATGTTAATAAAATGAGGGTTTCTGTTGTAAGTTGGTATCAATTGTGCATGGTGCATCCTTATCTGGGTGTGGGCGTCACAATTTCCTTCGTTTTCGGCACCTGTTTTAGCGATAACATCGGTCTCGGTCTAACAGCTGAAGCACCGAACCCAACAAAACCACTACCCGAGATCTATACGAAGGTCTAGCCCTCGGGTCTCATTGTGATGTGGTTTTGGGTCTCGGTCAGGTTTTACCCAGTTTGGTCCGGCTATTCTCATCTACTCACTGCTAATGAGAAAAAAGAAAAGAAAGGAAACGAAAGACATTCCCTCCCTTTCTTTTCTTTTCTTTTCTCCTTTTTCCCCTTCTTTTCTTTTATTTCCAATTCTCTCCGATTTTGGAGGATGAAAATAATCATCACTTTCTCTCAATTTCCCTCCCTTTTCTTTCCTTTATTTTCACTAATAAAAAACTCTATAACAATCGACCTCCAATTTTCTTTATTTTCCCTCATTAAAAAAAGCTTTAGAACAAATGTCTCTCTCTTTTTTCTTTCTTTTCTTTTCCTTCCTTAAATGAGACTCGGGAGCACGTTAAGGATGATGTTTGTGGATAAGTGTATTGCATTTAGGCTATTGTGAAACGGAATAAGAGAGAGTGAAGAGAGATAATGGATATAAGGAGATAGAAGTTGAAATAAAATGTTGGCAAACTGATGTGGAACATCATTCGGAAATCAAGACAAACCGGGCACTACGGTGAGACGTGGATCCTCAAAATAGAATAGAGAAGGGCGGGCAGGATTCAAGAGCTTAAAAAGGGTCGGACAGTAGGTGTCACACCCCGCCAAGGCAGAAACACGGGAATGCGACCTCGAAAGGTTTTCAAGCACAAGGTACAAGCAACACACATAAATTTATTAAAAGATACCATCAACTGATGGTTATTTCCATAAAACTTATTTAAAATAAGGTAACATTGTTTGAAAACAAGTGAACTGTCTGAACAACCATGAAATAATACTACGGGATAGACAAAACCTAATCCATGATGGTACCACCCGGTGCATGCTTGGACCCATCTCTCAAACCCCTACTGCTCTCCACTAGTTACCGAAAAACATGCATGAAAGGTTTGTCAACAATAGAGTTGGTGAGTTCACAGTTTTGAGTGTAACGAGTAAATTAATTGTGTAATTCGTGTAGGTCCAATCATAGGCTAGCTAAGCGAATGATTTCTGTGCAAACCATGAGTCCCGTAATCAAACCTCTTGACTGTGGTGCCTCGCGCATTGTACACTAAAGACAATGTATGTATGTTAGAATACTAACACTCTTTTGTATGTGACCGGTTAGAGCGACTAACCAAGAGTGGGGGTGTCAACCCAATAGATCTATTAAAGTGTTCCATGGCTTTTGATAGCTAATGGTTACAGTAAATGTTGTACGAGGACTGATGAGCTCATGAACCAAATGTCTCATGTTCCACATGGCAGTCACGATAGAATTTACACACAATATGACAGTTGTACTAGAGTTGTAGCATGTTTGTTCCCCCAAAAATGTGAAAATAGTAAAATGGGACCATGATACTCACCTGATAGAATTACGTGTGGTTGAGTACGGTCGACAATGTGAGATGGCTACTGTCCGAATGTTACCCTATGATTAGTGGGGACAGAGTAAGTTGCATAGTTTTGTTTGTTCCTCATACAAGTTGTTCACCCGACATTCGTGGATCTTTGTGTTTAGTGTATGTTTTAATCGTATAATTTCGGAACTTGGTTGTTTTATTGAAATATGGTATTTATCGTAAGCAAGATGGACCCCACATGTTATCACGGGCCCTAAATTGACACCCATTTCTCACGTGTGGTTGATCCTTAGGAAAAACATAGTCAAATCATATGTTTATAACCGTGTAAGTCTTTCAAAGTATTAACACATGTTTCGGCCCATTCTAACACATGTTAGGTGTTCATGGGCAAAATAATGCTTCATATGGGCATTGAATCCGAGGGTTATTTGGATCAAAAGGGCTTGGCATAGACTTGTTAAGTTATTGCCGAAAGCTTGTAAGATGTTCCAAGGGTTTTGATGACAAAATCGATTGTAAAAACATCTATTATAACCTTAGCCTTTGATCATCGATCAAATGAGTTTGTTTTAATCAAACACGATTAATAGAAGGTTGTTTAGAGTGGAGTTTGATTCATTATACCCAACCCGAGATACTACATAAGTGGAGTTTGATTCCTATCCCACATCGACCCAACAAAGAAAATAAGCAGCCACCTCTATCTTATATATAGAACTTTAAGTAGCTCAGTAAGTTATTTCAATTTTCTTTTGGGAACGCTCTAGTATAAGAGAATCCCTAGCCTACGATACCCCGTTGGGTGTTGGTAATAGTCGTTTTGGAGCAAGTAGGAGCACGAGTAGGGAGGCTCCACATCAACGTGCCGTAGATAGTTAGAGGTATGCTCTCGTTTAAGCTTATGCTTTGTCAATAATTATTTTATTAGTGTTAGTTTAGTATTATTATTTTTAGATATTAGGATTATTATTAGGGGTGGGTATTGGGTAGCCTAGCCTTAGTTAGGCATGGACTGATCACCCATGCTTAAACAAGGTAGCGTTAACCAATATCCAGCCATGATAATAACTAGTTAGGTGAACCATTACCTAACCTAGGATGATGTAATTGTATCAGGATCCTGAGGTAGTACCCGGTTGGAATAACAAAGTGTTAAGCAACCGTGTAACAGGTGAGTTTTATGAATGTTTTCAAATGTGAGCATGCTTGTCCTAACTGGTAATTGTTAATATTGCACTCATGACTGTTAGTACGCATGTATATAATCTGAATTTGAGCATTCATACACATGATATTTGTGGAACCCTTATACGTGCCACTACGGTGGGATTTGTCGGTATTACACCTGTGTGTAATGGGCATTTACTTGTATGAGATGTTAGTCACAGGCCCGGTGAGGGTGGCATCCAGTGAGGGTGTCGAGTGACGGTCACAGGCCCGGTGAGGGAGGCACCCAGTGAGGGTGTGGAGTGACATTGGGTTATGACATGGGCGAGTACAAGTCATGAATGATGAAATGATGTGTTTTACAACTTGTGTATATTCATGAACTCACCAGCATTGTCTGACGTCGTTTTAAGCATGTGTCGCAGGTAGTGAAGGCTAGTGCTTGTACATGCTGTTTATCAGAAAGCTATATGATCAATGGAATAGGATATGCTAGCTCGTGTGTTTTGATGACGTATTTTGCCGGTTAAGAATAGTTGTTGAAGCTTGTACTTTTAAGTTTTCAACTCTTGTACCTTGCAGTTTATGTTAATAAAATGAGGGTTTCTGTTGTAAGTTGGTATCAATTGTGCATGGTGCATCCTTATCTGGGTGTGGGCGTCACAGTTGGTATCAGAGCCAAAGGTTTTAGCGAATTAGGTATTTAGTAGAGATACCTAGGCTTCAACCTTCAAGATTAGGACTGCCTAATTTAAGTTTTATACTCGAATTAACTTTTATGGATAAGGATGCCTAGAATAAGAAAGACCTGATTTCATTCCTAGGCTTACTACTGTTGGTTATGAAGTAGATGTTAAGGATGAAAATTAGTAGGACCTCAATTAAGTATAGAAATTTGAATAATTAAGTGGGATGTGGAATACCAGAGAACTAGAAATGTAAACGTTCAGGACACGAGACCTTAGCAAGAACTAGCTGAGGCAAAAGCCCAGTGAGGGCAATGGACTTGTGTGTCTATATATGTGTTATATTTGAAAACGTGATTGAATTACGTACATTATGTGAAGTAGCTATTGTAGTTGTTTGTATATGAACAAAATATTGAAGTAGTATTTTCTTGGAAACCTAGAAAAATGTCGACTGGAGCATCCAATAATCATGGTCGTCAATCTGAACCACCGGTTGAATCCGCTCGTCATAGTGAACCTGTAAACGTAGGGGATGATGTAATTGATCGAATAGCAGTGCGAGTTGCGGAAATTCTTGCCAACGCACGGGGACATGAACGTCCGTATTCTGAAAGGCCTGTTCAATCTGAGAGAAGCATCGCGCACACACCAACTCCACAAGAAAAATCTCGACAAGAAGAGATGATGGGCGATCTTAAAATAGCTAAGGCTAGAGAGGCGGAGATCAGTAGAGAATGCAACTATAAGACCTTTATTTCCTGTAACCCTCCTACCTTTGATGGAAAGAAAGGTGCTATTGAGGCACATGAATGGCTAAGTGAAGTAGAAGCCATTCTAGATGTTAGTGATTGTCATGAAAGGAATAAAGTTAGGTTTGCTGTTCACCTGTTCAAATCTGAAGCCTTGTTTTGGTGGAGGATACAAAAGCAAACCAAAGGTGAGGATCTAGCTCAGCGCCTAAGTTGGAAGGAATTCTCTAAACTCTTTTCACAATATTTCTGTCCACCAAGTGAAACGGACAGGATTGAAATGGAATTTCTACACCTTAAGCTCGGAGATAAGACTTATCGGGAATATGTCACCAGGTTCAATGAAATGTCCAGATTGGTGCCTCATCAGGTAACCACAGAGGAAAATCGTATTAGGAGGTTTGTTTGTGGACTACCTTCAGAATACCGCACATTTATCAAGGCAACCAAACCGACCACCTATTCGGAAGCAGTAGAAGCCGGGGCAACCATCGCTGCTGAGATACAACAGAAGAAAACCCCAGAACCTACTCCAAAAAGGAAATGGGACAACTCCCAAGACCAGAGGAAGACTAACAACAGGGATAATAAGAGGCAACGGGGACCCCCACCTAGGTGCTCAACATGTGGAAAGGGGCATTTTGGTCCATGTAATCCACTGTTCTGTAGAAACTGTAGGAAACAAGGACATCACATTCGGGAGTGTAAAGAGCCTCGTGCATGTTTTAGCTGTGGAGAGACGGGCCATTACATTGAAAACTGTCCTAAGAAAAAGGAAGAACCCAATAGGGGAAGAGGGAGAGCCTTTGTTTTGAACACCGAAGAAGCTCGCATGAACCCAGAGGTTATAACAGGTACATTTCTCCTAAACAACTTCTATGCTAAGGTATTGTTTGATACTGGTGCTGATAAAAGTTTTATATCTGAGCAATTTAGAGTTTTGATTAATCAAATTCCCAGTAAGTTAGATAAACCCTTTATAGTAGAATTAGCGGATGGAAGGGAAGAGGAAATTATTGATGTTATTAAGGATTGTACTATCCTGGTTAATAATACTTCATTGCCTATAGACCTGTTGCCAATGAAACTTGGAGAATTTGATGTAGTAATAGGAATGGACTGGTTAGCCTATCGCCAAGCTCAGATATTGTGCGATAAGAAGCAAATCCGAATTAAGGACTCTCAGGGGAAAACTGTGATAATTCATGGGGAAAAACCTAGTAAACCCATAAGTTTCATTACATGCATAAAAGCATCTAAGTATATTCGGAAAGCTCATCTAGCTTACCTAGTATATGCCTTGGAAACTAAGGAGGAGACGAAGCTTGAAGAGATACCAGTAGTGTCCGAATTTTCTGAGGTATTCCCTAAAGATCTTCCTGGACTACCACCTGATAGACAAATTGAGTTTAGGATAGACTTGATTCCGGGAGCAACCCCTATTGCTAAAGCCCCATACCGCCTCGCCCCAACTGTAATGAAAGAGTTAAAAACCCAACTCCAAGAGTTACTGGACAAAGGATTCATACGTCCCAGCACGTCGCCTTGGGGAGCGCCTATTCTCTTTGTCAAGAAAAAGGATGGATCAATGAGAATGTGTATTAACTACAGAGACCTGAACAAGATCACCATAAAGAATCGATATCCCCTCCCAAGGATCGATGATCTGTTCGACCAACTTCAAGGTGCAAGTTACTTTTCGAAGATAGACTTAAGGTCGGGATACCATCAGCTGAAGGTGAGAGAAGGAGACATACCAAAGACTGCCTTTAGAACAAGATATGGTCACTATGAATTCCTAGTTATGCCTTTCGGACTTACTAATGCGCCAGCCGCTTTCATGGACCTTATGAATCAAGTCTGCAAGCCATACTTGGATCAGTTTGTAATCGTATTCATAGATGATATCCTCATTTACTCCAAGAGTAAAGAAGCTCACGAAGAACATCTACGTGCCATTCTTAAGTTATTAAAGAAAGAGAAACTTTATGCCAAGTTCAGTAAATGTGAATTCTGGACTAGGGAAGTTCAATTTTTAGGGCACGTGGTTAACGAAATGGGCATACAAGTGGACCCTGCAAAGATTGAAGTAATTAAGAATTGGGAGACACCAAAGAACCCCACGGAGATTCGACGTTTCTTAGGCTTAGCTGGGTACTATAGAAGGTTTATTCAGGATTTTTCTAAGATAGCAATGCCACTGACAAGTTTGACTCAGAAGAATACGCCATTTGTCTGGAGTAAAAAGCAAGAAGAGGCTTTTAATATTCTGAAGATGAAACTATCTAGTGCTCCAGTACTTGCACTACCTGAAGGTACCGAAGATTTTGTAGTATATTGTGATGCTTCACACTATGGATTAGGGTGTGTGTTGATGCAAAGAGGGAAGGTTATTGCGTATGCATCTCGACAGTTAAAAATTCATGAAAGGAATTACACCACCCATGATTTAGAACTGGGAGCAGTAGTATTTGCCCTTAAGATATGGAGACACTACCTGTATGGTACAAAATGTTAAATGTGTGATCTACACTGATCATCAGAGCCTTAAGTACATTTTTGAGCAAAAGATGTTAAACATGCGACAGAGAAGATGGATGGAGCTATTAAATGACTATGATTGTGAAATTCGTTACCACCCAGGAAAGGCTAATGTAGTAGTTGATGCCCTTAGTCGTAAGAACATAACAAAGCCTCTAAGAATACGCGCATCAAGGATTGAAGTGAGATTTAGTTTAATGGAGCAAATTAAAGAGGCGCAGACACAAGCATTGGTCGATGGTCAGATTAATAAAGAAAGAATGGTAGGAAAACAAGCACTCCTCGTTAAAGGGGGAGATGGAATATTAAGATTTCACAATAGGATCTGGATACCCATTGCGGGAGGACTAAGGGATAAGGTGATGGAAGAAGCGCATAGATCTAAGTATACAATGCACCCGGGTAGTACAAAGATGTATAAGAATATTCGGAGTGAATATTGGTGGCCAGGCATGAAAGAATCAATAGCTAAGTATGTGGAGAAATGCCTAACGTGCTCACAAGTCAAAACAGAGCATCAGAAACCTGCAGGATGTTTAATACAACCTGAGATCCCTGAATGGAAATGGGAGATGATAACCATGGATTTCATTACCAAACTTCCACGAACTAAGTCTGGGCATGATGCCATTTGGGTTATAGTAGATCGCCTAACCAAGTCTGCTCATTTCTTACCCGTACGGGAAGATTATAAGGTGGAAAAGTTAGCAAGGATTTATGTCAAGGAAATTATCACTCGTCATGGTGTACCTATATCCATCATATCCGATAGGGATAGCTGTTTTACCTCAAGATTTTGGAAAAGCTTCCAAAAAGAATTGGGAACGAAGGTGAATTTAAGTACGGCATATCATCCACAAACCGACGGGCAAAGTGAAAGGACAATACAGACCCTAGAAGACATGCTCAGGGCTTGTGTAATAGATTTTGGAGGAAACTGGGATGAACATTTACCACTAATAGAGTTCGCATACAACAACAGCTATCACTCAAGCATCAAGGCTGCTCCGTTTGAGGCTTTGTACGGAAGAAAGTGTCGTTCACCAGTCTGTTGGACTGAGATTGGTAGGAATCCCTTAGCTGGACCGGAGATCATCGAAGAAACTACCAATAAAATAGTACAAATTCGGGAACGGATGAAAGCTGCAAGAGATAGACAGAAAAGTTACGCCGACAGACGAAGGAGACCCTTGGAATTTCAAGTTGGTGACAAGGTACTACTTAAGGTCTCGCCTTGGAAAGGCATTATTCGTTTCAGAAAGAAAGGAAAGTTGAGTCCACGATATATTGGACCATTTGAGATAATAGAAAGAATTGGCCCCGTAGCATATAAGTTAAAATTGCCAGAGGAGTTACAAGGAATCCATGACACCTTTCACGTGTCCAACCTAAGAAAATGTCTGGCAGACGAGTCACTAAAGATGCCTTGGCAAGAAGTGCAGATTAACGACAAGATGAATTTCACGGAGCGTCCCATTCAAATCGTAGATCGACAAGTAAAGAAATTGAGAAATAGAGAATTCCCTTTGGTACGAGTCAAGTGGGATGCTAGGAGAGGACCCGAAGAGACATGGGAGAAAGAAGATGAGATGAAACAGAAGTACCCATACCTCTTCACCTAAATTTCGCGGACGAAATTTCTATAAGGTGGGGAGAGTTGTAACGCCCCATTTTGTGATCAAATACAATGGAAATGTTTATGAAATTTATGTCATGAGTATTATATGATCTCGTTGTGAATAGTATAACTGTTCGATATATAAAAATCTAGTTTAGCCAATAGTAGTATAAGAGACCGTTTAGTTAGATTAACAAAAGATATTATATTTGATCCTACTCTATTTTAATGAAACTTAGGTCAAAGCGTAGAGAAAAATTAGCTCGTCTTAAGGGTATATTTGAAAGTTAGTAAAACTTGATAGTTAGAGGTTATACGAGAAACGAGTGAAGCAGCTGAACTAATTATAATAATAATAATAGTAATATATATGACATAAATCTAATTAAATTTTTTCCTCAGATGTCGTGATAGCTCCTAACATCTAAAGGATATAAGTACATTAAAAGTTCATTTATGAAGTTATGGACTTATGGTTGTAATGAAATTTCACACGGATGACATAACCTGGCAAGCAACCACACAGGACAATTCCTATCCCACATCGACCCAACAAAGAAAATAAGCAGCCACCTCTATCTTATATATAGAACTTTAAGTAGCTCAGTAAGTTATTTCAATTTTCTTTTGGGAACGCTCTAGTATAAGAGAATCCCTAGCCTACGATACCCCGTTGGGTGTTGGTAATAGTCGTTTTGGAGCAAGTAGGAGCACGAGTAGGGAGGCTCCACATCAACGTGCCGTAGATAGTTAGAGGTATGCTCTCGTTTAAGCTTATGCTTTGTCAATAATTATTTTATTAGTGTTAGTTTAGTATTATTATTTTTAGATATTAGGATTATTATTAGGGGTGGGTATTGGGTAGCCTAGCCTTAGTTAGGCATGGACTGATCACCCATGCTTAAACAAGGTAGCATTAACCAATATCCAGCCATGATAATAACTAGTTAGGTGAACCATTACCTAACCTAGGATGATGTAATTGTATCAGGATCCTGAGGTAGTACCCGGTTGGAATAACAAAGTGTTAAGCAACCGTGTAACAGGTGAGTTTTATGAATGTTTTCAAATGTGAGCATGCTTGTCCCAACTGGTAATTGTTAATATTGCACTCATGACTGTTAGTACGCATGTATATAATCTGAATTTGAGCATTCATACACATGATATTTGTGGAACCCTTATACGTGCCACTACGGTGGGATTTGTCGGTATTACACCTGTGTGTAATGGGCATTTACTTGTATGAGATGTTAGTCACAGGCCCGGTGAGGGTGGCATCCAGTGAGGGTGTCGAGTGACGGTCACAGGCCCGGTGAGGGAGGCACCCAGTGAGGGTGTGGAGTGACATTGGGTTATGACATGGGCGAGTACAAGTCATGAATGATGAAATGATGTGTTTTACAACTTGTGTATATTCATGAACTCACCAGCATTGTCTGACGTCGTTTTAAGCATGTGTCGCAGGTAGTGAAGGCTAGTGCTTGTACATGCTGTTTATCAGAAAGCTATATGATCAATGGAATAGGATATGCTAGCTCGTGTGTTTTGATGACGTATTTTGCCGGTTAAGAATAGTTGTTGAAGCTTGTACTTTTAAGTTTTCAACTCTTGTACCTTGCAGTTTATGTTAATAAAATGAGGGTTTCTGTTGTAAGTTGGTATCAATTGTGCATGGTGCATCCTTATCTGGGTGTGGGCGTCACAATTTCCTTCGTTTTCGGCACCTGTTTTAGCGATAACATCGTCTCGGTCTAACAGCTGAAGCACCGAACCCAACAAAACCACTACCCGAGATCTATACGAAGGTCTAGCCCTCGGGTCTCATTGTGATGTGGTTTTGGGTCTCGGTCAGGTTTTACCCAGTTTGGTCCGGCTATTCTCATCTACTCACTGCTAATGAGAAAAAAGAAAAGAAAGGAAACGAAAGACATTCCCTCCCTTTCTTTTCTTTTCTTTTCTCCTTTTTCCCCTTCTTTTCTTTTATTTCCAATTCTCTCCGATTTTGGAGGATGAAAATAATCATCACTTTCTCTCAATTTCCCTCCCTTTTCTTTCCTTTATTTTCACTAATAAAAAACTCTATAACAATCGACCTCCAATTTTCTTTATTTTCCCTCATTAAAAAAAGCTTTAGAACAAATGTCTCTCTCTTTTTTCTTTCTTTTCTTTTCCTTCCTTAAATGAGACTCGGGAGCACGTTAAGGATGATGTTTGTGGATAAGTGTATTGCATTTAGGCTATTGTGAAACGGAATAAGAGAGAGTGAAGAGAGATAATGGATATAAGGAGATAGAAGTTGAAATAAAATGTTGGCAAACTGATGTGGAACATCATTCGGAAATCAAGACAAACCGGGCACTACGGTGAGACGTGGATCCTCAAAATAGAATAGAGAAGGGCGGGCAGGATTCAAGAGCTTAAAAAGGGTCGGACAGTAGGTGTCACACCCCGCCAAGGCAGAAACACGGGAATGCGACCTCGAAAGGTTTTCAAGCACAAGGTACAAGCAACACACATAAATTTATTAAAAGATACCATCAACTGATGGTTATTTCCATAAAACTTATTTAAAATAAGGTAACATTGTTTGAAAACAAGTGAACTGTCTGAACAACCATGAAATAATACTACGGGATAGACAAAACCTAATCCATGATGGTACCACCCGGTGCATGCTTGGACCCATCTCTCAAACCCCTACTGCTCTCCACTAGTTACCGAAAAACATGCATGAAAGGTTTGTCAACAATAGAGTTGGTGAGTTCACAGTTTTGAGTGTAACGAGTAAATTAATTGTGTAATTCGTGTAGGTCCAATCATAGGCTAGCTAAGCGAATGATTTCTGTGCAAACCATGAGTCCCGTAATCAAACCTCTTGACTGTGGTGCCTCGCGCATTGTACACTAAAGACAATGTATGTATGTTAGAATACTAACACTCTTTTGTATGTGACCGGTTAGAGCGACTAACCAAGAGTGGGGGTGTCAACCCAATAGATCTATTAAAGTGTTCCATGGCTTTTGATAGCTAATGGTTACAGTAAATGTTGTACGAGGACTGATGAGCTCATGAACCAAATGTCTCATGTTCCACATGGCAGTCACGATAGAATTTACACACAATATGACAGTTGTACTAGAGTTGTAGCATGTTTGTTCCCCCAAAAATGTGAAAATAGTAAAATGGGACCATGATACTCACCTGATAGAATTACGTGTGGTTGAGTACGGTCGACAATGTGAGATGGCTACTGTCCGAATGTTACCCTATGATTAGTGGGGACAGAGTAAGTTGCATAGTTTTGTTTGTTCCTCATACAAGTTGTTCACCCGACATTCGTGGATCTTTGTGTTTAGTGTATGTTTTAATCGTATAATTTCGGAACTTGGTTGTTTTATTGAAATATGGTATTTATCGTAAGCAAGATGGACCCCACATGTTATCACGGGCCCTAAATTGACACCCATTTCTCACGTGTGGTTGATCCTTAGGAAAAACATAGTCAAATCATATGTTTATAACCGTGTAAGTCTTTCAAAGTATTAACACATGTTTCGGCCCATTCTAACACATGTTAGGTGTTCATGGGCAAAATAATGCTTCATATGGGCATTGAATCCGAGGGTTATTTGGATCAAAAGGGCTTGGCATAGACTTGTTAAGTTATTGCCGAAAGCTTGTAAGATGTTCCAAGGGTTTTGATGACAAAATCGATTGTAAAAACATCTATTATAACCTTAGCCTTTGATCATCGATCAAATGAGTTTGTTTTAATCAAACACGATTAATAGAAGGTTGTTTAGAGTGGAGTTTGATTCATTATACCCAACCCGAGATACTACATAAGTGTAAGGGCTGTATCATGTTAACTAGGTGTGATATTGTAGCAAAGTGATTGATAGTTAGTCGATTTTTATAAAGGAAACAATGTGTGTGATTTATGAATGTGTATGGCCGTCTTATAGAGATCAAATGTCGATGATTAAGGTGAACACGGCAAGGCCAAAGGTTAGGAATATGTTTGGACAAGATGACTTACCTAAGGAGAGCCTGAGATAGTACAATGCCTAGCGATCTTGGCATTCTTTTCCTCGGCTTGGGGCTTGAATTGGCCGATGGATTTGGAATGTTTTAGAGAGTGTTTTTGGCTTCTTTGAGATCAAGAGAAATAGAGGTGTGGTGTGAGTCTTGGTGAGGATCAAAGGGTCCTTTATATAGAGGTTTCAAGGGAGTAATGACAAAACATTTGTGGTATCGTCCTTGTGCTTCGGCCGTGGCATTTGTTAAGGAAATAATTGCACAAAAGGGTGTAAGGGGATGAGTTGTAAGCTTCTAATCATAATTAGGGAAGGGTTGACTTGATTAGAATGTTGATGCTTTCTTGTCCTTAGTTGAATGGGTGTAAATGACTCCTCACCTAGGCCGATTGTCCTCTAGTGCATACTAGGATGTCTTGTGATCCATCACTTTCACCTTTGTGTTGATTATAATCGGCCGAGATCATGGGAAGATGTAAGGTAGATAGTGACCTTTCTATGAGATGCTTTGTCCATATTCTCTTGGATGTTGATAGTTCATGATATCTTAGTTGTTAATTTGGAAGCTTCTTGGGGTGTGGGTAAGGTAATCGGCCGTAAATCATGGAGATAAGGTGGCAAGGATCATGAGTAGAGGTATATGGTGGGTAATCTTGTTTGGCCGATTGTAGGGTGTCATACACACTTATAGGTAGCAATTTTTATATGGAAAAATAGTTATCTATAGCCTCATGCCTTGTTTTGTATAAGTGATGACCTCATGTACTAGTGTAGTAGTTTATGTCATGTGTTAGTGTGGAAGGCACCTACAGCCGATATCTATGATGTGTATGTGTTAGTGAGGTGTCTAGGATCTTGTGTTTGTCTCACTAGGTGTGATGGTGATGGTTCAAGTCCCTTGGTTATTGTTTTCGAGACAAACCATGTGTATATGGATGTTTTTATGGTAAATGATTGGGTGTGCTGTGAATTTGTTGTGTGTACATGGTGTAGTTGAGGACTTGACGTTGATATAGTCATTCATCCGTATTCATTACTCGTATACTCTCGTTATATGGTGTGAGTATATTAAAACCTTTATGATTCATAAACATATGTTAGTGAGGGCTTATTATATGTTTGAGTGAAATAACCTCATTGAATGCTTGTTGGGTGATTGTTCGGGTGTTGTATGCGTAAACGATTCATTTCTGTCGAGTTTTTTGAATAACTCGTGCTTTACTAGTCCCAGGGGGTATTGTGTGTTCAAAACATCTAAATATGCACATAAAATGATAAAATGATAAAATAAATGAAATGCGTACGGATGTTGACCTGGATCGTTGACTGTTGTCATAGTAGGAGAGAGAGTATGCATGTATACCCCTTGCGTTGGAGATGGTCTTAGTATCGTTGTATTTGATTTAATGATTTTTTAAGTTTATGCAAAACATTCTGAAGTTTCAAGTCGGGGTAACAAAAAACAAAGACAGGGTTACATGTTACAAATGTACTAACAGCTACTCATGTTCGGTTCTTTTATGGTAGCGGGACAAACCTCATCAAGGCTGATGAGTTAGGGAGAAGGGGTTGTTAGTGACAACTTAGAAAAATCATATATCGTCTACATAAGAGATATTGGGCTATAAGAAATTATCCCCATTAAACTCAGGTAACCAAAAACAAATATGGACATGTGTCCATGTAAACAAAGCATACAATGGATGTTGATATAAGAGGACGGATGCTAGAACCATTGGCGGACCCACACCCTGGCCAAGGGGTGCGGATGCCCACCTTGAATTTTTTTAGTGTTTATATATACGTGTTTATCCCGTCCGCACCCCCATAAAATTTTTCAATCGCACCCCTTGGATTTTTGAAACCGAGGAAAAGCAAGAAAACAAGCCTTCCTCTCGCCCTTTATAAGCTTTGAAGCTAAATCAGCGATCCATTCGCTTGGTAGAAAGGTTGGTCTATATATATTCCTTGCTTTTTTTTCGGCGAGCAAGGACTTGGTGGAAAAGTTTCATGTCTCTCTTAATTTTATGTGAAGAAGATGAACTATTTGTTTTTTAAGTGCAAGAAGTCACATTAACTTTTAATATGTTTTTCTTTTTATTTAATTTCTTTTTAATTTATTTTACCTGTCCTTTAATTTATTTTATTGTCTATTATTTTTTATAAGGTTTAATAAGATACCAGGTAGATAAGATCAAGTACAATGAGTGAGACTATAGTCCACTGTAGATAATTCAAACGAATCTAACTATTCAGTTCGATTCTAGATATGTAAATCCAAGAATTTGGAAATCGTTTTAATGAGGTAACATATGAGTTACTTGTTTGTATTAATAGCTTGAGTCCTTGTAATAATTTTGGTGCATTTGATGTTCTAAAACTACTATGATTAGCCGAGATGTATCCACAACTTAGATTTTCGAATTTTGCAATGCATATTTAACGACGTTTAAATTACTTTTGACTTTTGGTTTCCTTTTGTTGATTATATAATTTTAGTATTATTATTTTTGGTATACGAGTCGACCCGACCCAACCCATGCCACATGATGGATAAACGACCCAAAAGCTTAGAGATTTCGCACCCCATGGAAAAAAAATTTAGGTCCGCCACTGGCTAGAACTGTCCTCAGTTTTTTAGCATGGCCGTGCCATTTGAATGGAAACATATAAATTCAAAGCACATGACTATGTGATGTTATTCTACATAATTGATGTGTCTTGTTTTGTAAAAAGGCAGGAGATATTTTAATTGAAGAGTACATGACTATATTATTTATAATCACATAGCATAGTGATTTCCTAGTAATATGTTGAATTTGTATTTTGTGGTAGATTTGAGAAATACATATAAAATCTCAATCTAATTAATCACAATTAATTCCTATGAATCCTGATTAATCGTTAGCCGGTACCTCACCGATCGACTAGCGACTCTTACAACACTGATCTGACTATAAGCTGTGTTATTAGCCTCTGTCATTACTTTTTTTTGCCTCCCTCTTGGCCTTTTTGTATCAGTTCCTCAGTTTGCCTCGCTCGTCCGCGTATGTGCAACTCAAAAGATCCCTACTTCCTTGCTTATCCCTTATTTTGGTTTGAACATCTTCACTCTACCACTATGACTCCTTATGTCCACTAACCTTACATGTTGTGACCCATAGGGTCTCCTTCGCCACATGAATAATGTTGGTCGACATATCCTCCCACATTTCGATTTGTGTCCAAATCTAGTGGGGATGGTGTCATCGAAATGACCTTTTCTTTGAACACTGTAATCTTGCCACCCTCCAAATTTCTCCAACGGATCATAGGTCTAATTCTCCCCCCCAACAGTTGACTTTTCTCTCGTGGCTATTATTGCTACTAATAAACGATGTTGAGTCATGGGTGTGATGACCCCCGCCGCTAAAAGTAATCAACTACGTTTATCTTTTCTTAAAGAACGAGTTTAAAATACCTAAGTCTTGGGCCACTGCAAAGTCTAAAAGATCCCTACCTCATTCCTATCACCAAAACCAAAACCCCATGGATCGCCTGATAACTATCGCTATCCTTACTAATATGGCAATTAAAGTCGCCTCCTATACAAATTCTTTCCCCGCTAGGTATAGTCCTCACTACTACATCAAGACATTCCCTAAATTCCCTCATCTCTTACTCTCCTAGACCTACTTGTGGTGCGTAATCGCAAACCACTGTGACTACCTCTGCACCTAGGACTAGCTTCAACACCATAATCATATCTTTGTGTGTAACAACCTCCAGCACATTCTTATGCAATTCTTTAGCGACTAGAATACCCACCCATTATTGGCTCCGTTTGACCCCAAATACAACAATTTGAACCCGTTGCATTCGTTCCCCCTATTCCCCTTCCACATTCTCTCTTGCAAACGTGTTATTTATTTATATAAGTGAAATCTAAAAAATTTCAAATGCTTGATGTGGTTGAATCGCAAATAATAGTAAAAATGTAATATGTAAAATAATAAAAAAATAGGTGGCATTACAAAATCAAAGTTAATTACCATTTAAAAAAATGTTTTAAAAATTAACTTTACAAAATTTATAAATGTCACGCCAATATTCATTTTCTTAAATACATATCTTGACGACTGTATATGTTAACAAATTACATTATATTTTATTCTATTAGTATAATACACCGATTTGTTTCATCCGTGAAATGCATATACTATCTAAGACCACCAACAGCCGCCATCGGGTGAGGTTTAGGAGGCCGGATCGGCTTTCCGCGACTCAATCTAGTGTTCTGGTAAGGTGTTGACGGTCGATCCTATTTGCACACCTTGGGTCCAGTTAGATCGGAAAGGCGCATGTGCATTTTTTTAGGAACTATGAGCTTTCGAAAGGGTTGGAGCGAGTTCTTTAAGGGTTTTGGATGTGGTCAAGAAATCTGATTAAAGGCTTTCGACGAGGTGATTAAGTGGCAATGACAACGTCTTTGGTGGTGAAACAACCGGTGAGCTGATCAATCGACGGCGACACGAAGGAGATTGAAAGTTGTTCGGTAGCGACGTTATTGAGAAATAAGCCAAAGCGGTCCAACGATGTCATGACACGTGGCAAAACGTATAAGAAAACGAACATTGAACTAAAACGAAAGACAGGAATGTAATTTGCACCAAGGGAAAAATCGTAATTCTACCGTTGTTACTGTAGCTAAGGCGACTGTAAATGTTATATATAATAATAATTACATTTATAAGGGGGGTCGGGGCGCCTATCGATCTGGTCACGGGTACCCCACTACTAGCACTGTAACACCGCCGCCACCCATGCTGGTAGTGGTCCCATGAACCAAATTCGGATTCTAGTTACCGTGCTGGTAACGGATGTAAAACACAAACTTTCACACAATTTTTTTTTCATTACTTTAATAATCACCTTCAATGATATGGAAGCTTTCTGTTACATAAAATTAAAATGGGTAGCAAAAACCAGTGTCACGCGGACCCGGGTTTTTTCGAGCAACATTCGTGGGAGCGTCGCGTTGGTTCAAGAATTTTTCCCGAATCAGAACCCATTTTTGCACCACCCCTGCACGCGGGTAGGTGCCAGAGTATAATGTAACACAAATAATTTAATCTCTTCCATTTAGTTTCACCTTATAAACTCATTCATTTTTCATTTCCCATTTCCCCACCAATGTAGGACAAACCAAACTCACCATTCACTTATATATTTCCAACATATATTTATTATTATTATAAAACGAATTTGTTTCCGTATAATTATATTTTGGTACTTAAGATATGCTAAGTCAAAGTGAATTGTTGTTTTAAGCTTTGTTTTCTTTGTTTTTATTATTATTATTATTATTATGTGTGAAAATAATTGATAGTTGGGTAAAAAATTAGTGGAGTGTTGCCTCCAAAAAAGTGTTTCAGTGAAGAAAGTCAATGAAGTGATGTGTCAGTACAGGATTGGTAGAAATCAGTGAAGTGAAAACATTTTCAGTTAAACGCCCCTTCCCTAACACAAAACTTGTAATATAATGTCTTTGTATTTTAAAGTGTTGTTCATTTTGTTGTACTTTAGATTTTAAAAAAATTTTAAGTTCAAACCGGTTCACTCCGGTCTGGTTTCAACCCAACACACACAATTAAACTCCTAAGCCAGTCTCATTCATCTTCAACCCCTGGAAACCCCAGTTTCTTGATCAATGGATCCATACACTGAACAAATATTACGCAACGAAGTAATATACCTCCATTCTCTCTGGCACCAAGGCCCTAACCCACAACCCATCAACCTACACCCTTCCAACCCCCCTCGTTTCAAAAAACCCCACAAAAAACACCCTAAACCAAACCACATTACAAAAACCGGCCCTAAAATTCTCCGGCAAAGAATGGCCGGTCAAACCCCCACCCGCTGACCCACCTTTAACCCCATCCGGTTGGCCCGAATTAAAACTTAAACCCAAACCCCAACCCACCCGTTTACCCACTCAACAAGAATTAGAAAATATTAAATGGAATAATATTCAACAACAAGCAATAAATGTTACTAAAGAGTTTTATTTAAATAACGATGAAATTAGCGATGAGGATAACGACGACGAGCTTGATTTAGATGATGAAAATGATATTAATAATAATAATAATGATGATGAAAATATGGAACAGATGGTTGAAGGGTTTGTTGTGAAGTTGTTTGATGAGGTGGAAGGGTTGAGGGAATATTATTTGAAGTATTGTGGTGGGGGTGGGGGGGAGTTTGTGTGTTTGATATGTGGGGGAGTGGGTGAGAAATGTGGGAAGAGGTTTAAGGATTGTGTGGCGTTGGTGCAGCATTCGGTTGCGATTGCGAAGACGAAGAAGAGACGGTCGCATAGGGCGTTTGGGAAGGTGGTGTGTAAGGTGCTTGGGTGGGAGATTGATCGGCTTCCGGTTTCGAGTGTTTTGGAGCAGAAATGTAATGGATTGGAGGTATGCTGTTGTGTTTTGTAAAGTGTGATACTGTGAGGTGAATGTTTTTGATTGGAATGTTTGTGTTTTTTTTTTTTTGCAGGGGGGTGATGGTAATGTTGGTAAAGATGTTAATGATTTGAACGGTGTTGTGGATGGTGCGAATTCGGTTGGAAGAACGAGTGATGGTGCGGAAGGTGTTGAGGGTGAATGTGAATCTATGGTTTGTGAGGTTAGTGGTTTGATCTTTCTGCTACTGTTGATGGTGCAACTTTGGTCTTCTTTTAGGCTGTTATTTCGACATATACAAAATACTGCACCCTAGGACACCTGCACTGCACGCACACGCGAACACACACGTTTAGATATACAGGTGGTTACCTGTTCGGGTGATATGTGGTATAGGGAGGTTACGTTGATGATATGAAGATGGTGAAATCTTGGTTTTAAAAAAGCGTGACGCGCTTCGAGGCATTTAGCGCACACATCAAGTAGGCGATGCTTTGTGTACAACTAAATCAGATTTATTTTTAACCAGAAGCTGCGTCGCTCTTATCTGGTTTACATATAAATCTTTTCATCAAGTAAACCTTTTATAATTATCTTTATCACTAACTTTGACCATTTAAGAGCCATAAGTACATGAGGCTCCGCCTCTTGGGCATTTTCAGGCTCGCTTCGTGTGCCTTTACTTAAACGAAGCCGTGAAATTACATATTTTAAACAATTAAGATTTTGAACCTTTGAATGTTGCAGTTTTCCTGTTATAGTGCCTGTCATACACTGTTTATAGCCATATTTGGTTCATATTCCTTGCAGGACATTATGACAGTCGCAAATGAAGAACATAATAAGAATCAGGTCTTGAATGAAGCAGAAATCTGCACAGGGGGCGCTGTTAACAATCTTGTGAGGATCACACTATCTTTAAATCTTTACAGTATTTTTTTTGTTATGCCAAATCACCTAAAAAAACTCAGGTTGTGGGTTGTCATGTCTACCGTTTAGTAAGCATTTCGTGCACGGTGGCTGTGTTCGAGTTAACCTATCAAACCGTCAACTCGTCTAATTAAACAAGTCAACCACAACTATTACTAAATTAGAATTAAAAAGAGTATATATGTAAGGTCAAGAGGTTTAAAACTCGATTATAAGTAACCATTTACATCCCGTTTACAACCTGTCGAACTGTTTGAATCGATTAGAAAATTGGGTTGTACGTCAACAATAATGTGAGGATCACATTATCTTCAATTCATAATTATAAACTAGTGTGTTAGTTACCCGCGCTTCGCTGCGGGACGCTCACGTCGTTATAGATTTGGTGGACATTAAAAATAATATTATTAGCGATAATAAGTGTCGTACCGCTATCTAGCAATTTTCGTCAATTACGTGGGCCAATGATCTTCAGTTACGTTAGCAATTTTCTTCAAATAGGTGGGCCAATTACGTGGGCCAATAATCTTTAATTACTTGAGCCAAATAAAGTGCCAAGTTGGGAAAAAAATGAGGTACGCAAGTTTTAGTGGTCAAATTATAAAAAAATGAAGTGGCCAATTGGGAAGAAAGGAGGCACGCAATTTGGTGGCCAAAGTGTAAAAAGTTAAATGGACAGAAAAGAGGAAAAAGGAAAAAAACAAAGAGTAGGAAAGCATGGAATTTGGTGGCTAAGTGTAAAAAGTCAAATTTTGTTTGTACGATTTGGTCAAAATTGGGCGGCGGAATATTTTAATGTGCGACACTGTAGAAGTGTCGCACATTTAATAGATATATATAATTTTTTATGCCAATTCGCCTAATGTATCAGGTTTTGGGTTGTCATGTCTACCGTTCAAATGTTCAATATAGGTGTCGTTTTCGGTTCACCTATTAAATTAAACGGGCCGTGTTTACTGTTTGCGTTAACCGGTTTAACCCGATCAATAGGTATCAAATGTACTAACAACCATTTACAACTTTTTAAACAATTTGAATGGTTTAGATAAATGGAATTACACAGCTTGTTGTTAGGCTAACACAATGCAGTTTTAAGTTTTTGTGAGTTAGGGCTGATATAATTTGACACTAACGCATGTTTGGGCAAAAACAGTGCAGGAACATGTCATCAACAATGGTGCTGGAACAAGTACCTTGTGACCAGCAGACCAATTGACCAGACCCAGGACCTGGAGGCATGCATAACTCGTAACCGACTGTGGGCCTGTCGGGTGGTCAAACTGGGCCAGGCCTGACCCGAACGGTGCCAAGAGTCCAGTTCTTGTAAGAATAGGTTAAGCTTGTTCAGTTTGTCACTATTTGAATTGTATTTTATCTGTACGTGCAAGAAAAGCTTTTCGACATGTGTCGCTTTGCATGCTTGCCAGGCTGCCAGCCAACTCGATTTTCGATCTAGCTTTTTTTTTTACTCGTGAAACAAGCCGATTTTGAAATCTGTTAAAAACGATTAACATAAACAAGCCGAGTTTGAGATAAAGACCGTACCACCAATGTTTTGTGCAAAAAGTTGATTTACAAGGGTTAGTGAAATTAATAATAATAAAAAAAAGTCATTATTTTGTTTTAGTTGTACAGTTAGTAGTAATGGTGGAGTGTTTCCTTTTGTTATAAAACATAAGTAACAAAGAACAAACATTAACATAAGTAACAAAGAACAAACATTAACACTTATTCAAACTAACATCTTTCACCTACGAGCAGCATGCAAGTTCCAAAACAAAAACACCCACAATTGTCATCATCTCCATCTCAACGCTGGTTGAAAAAGGGGCACGGCTTAGAGACGAGCTCTAACGGTTGATGACTGGAGGATGATGCCAGTTTGTCAGGATTTAGAAGATGCGTAATCCCCATTCGGATGTCTCTCCTCTTGCTCCACTCATGTAACGCTAGATGTAACTTCTTTGATGCCACTAGGAACTCTACTGCCTGCAATGGTGTCAAAATGTCGATCATACCCTTCAAGATATCCATCCTTAGTTTGTCGGCTTCCATCATCGTCTTGTACAATTCGTGGGCATGAGTGTCCATTGCTTTGTCCACAACCTCGCCCTGGCTCCACTCCCCTGGTTCCTTACAGTCATTTGCTAGCAACACCAGTGGAGCATCTGCAATACCCTCCTGCACATATACATACATACATATACATATACATATACATATCAGATCAATTTCAACGGCTACAATCCAACTAATTAACGTGCAAAGCCGGCTCAATCATTTTTGGGATCTAAAATGGATCCAACACGTTTTTGTACCCCTGGCATGTCTCGACCCCGGGGGGCATGAGTTCTTGTTTAGTAGGTTAGGGTTTGCTGTCCAGAAAGGGGTGGCGGCGCAGCTTGTTGCCCACCTGCCCGCTATCTCGATGTAATTTTTTGGGATTAGTTATATAAAGAAAAAAAGCCAAAAAAAAAAAAAAAATGGATCCTAAACTTGAGGCCCTTGAACATAAAAGAAAAAAAATATATTATTTTGCCTTAGTTATTTTTTACGATTTTAAAAAGACATATATTTAACAAAATTCCAAAAGAAAATCGAGAGATTAAGAGTTGAAGGAGTTGTGACCGAAGAAGAAGAAGAATTGAATATGAATCAAGCCTTTGATGATATGTTACTAAGTTGTATTTCATGCCTGTAAGCTTGCTAAGCGTGAACTGAGCTTATCCTCCTCTTTAACAGTTTTGGCATGGAGATCATCTATGCGTTTTAACTGTAAGCTCGATATTTCTGCAAGGTTTCCACGCCTGACCCCTTCAAGAAACTCAGTCAAGTGCGCATTCAACTGTGACCCACATAACGCGTAAACAAGCCGAATGATCACTGAAGGCCTACAACCACCTATCCAAAGAAACGAGTTCTCAAACGTAGAACCCCATGAGGGAGCCAAAAAGGAAGGCGCGTCATGTTGGGCTAGTTGAGCTCGAGCAGTGCAATATTGTTCAAAGTGTTGTATGATTTTTTTGGTTATGAGTTGGAGGTAGTCGAGGTCGGTTGGGTAGTTGTTGAGTGCTTGGAGTAGTTCATCGAGGTCGAGGCGCTCTTGGGCTACCCAGTTGTGATAACAACACTGGGATTGTTGGTGCTTGATTTGTTTAGCCATGGTTGTGATGTTGTTGTCTAATTCATGTGGTCATTTAGGAAGGACCCTCTCTCGACTCCCACATAACACTTGTTTGAATTGTGAGTAACTAGTTTTTAACCGTGCGCGCGCGTTGCAGCGCGCAAAGGCGTAGGTAGGGCGTGGTGCCCGGTGGTGGGGGTGGTGTGTCACCTGTTTCAAAGTGGCGGTAATCGCAAGCGTGCGCGTTTTGATACATGTGTGTTTGGTGGATGGCGTGCGATATAAAAGAATGGAGTTGCAAAACAGGGCCGTAGAATATATAACATACCGACCAACGGTTTACTTACATCAACCAGAGCGATCTACGTCTAACTATAGGGTACGATCCAAAAAGGTTGTGATATTGATGTATATACATATGCAGCCTTGCGTTGTGTCGTAAGGCCGTGTCGCTACCGGTCCAAAAATGTTGTCCATGTTGCGATGTTCCGCCTCCTCCTTCAAAACGCTTTTAGCCTCCTTTGCTGTTTGGTTTTTTAGGATGTTAGTGTAGAAATAAGCAGGCTATTGAGTAGTTCATGGGGATATGTTACCTGTGTTTACCTTTGTCCGCTCGCCATTACCGTTTTGCTGGTGTGACGGGGACAGCAGTCGCCGTGGATGCCGGGGCTTTTGTGGCAGATGCTGCTGTAGTTATCTGGATGCCATCGTTAGCGTCGACGCTGTTAACAGCAGCGGTGACATGATTTGCGGTATTTTACCAGTTTCCAAAAATTTTTGTGGGACCTTGTAGGCGTCGTTTTCTCCATGCTTTGTAATCATGTCTTGGCAGGTAATACCAAGCATTTGGGTCATAGCCTCGTTGAAGAACACGACGTCCAAATCGTCACTGTTGTCCTTGATTTTTGCGGTAACACAGTACCTGAAATTTTGTGGGCAGAATGTGAAAGCTAATCATTAAAGAATGTGGTGACATGTAAAATGCTTTGAAAGTAGGCTGTGTTTAATAGAATAACAACCTTTTAATAGGAATCAACCAGAATAATAATATGGTTTGCGACTATAAATAGTTAGTAGATATGATCATGGGGAGTATATTAATCAAATGGAAAGGCACTGAATATGCAGATGCCTCTATGGAGGCTATGATGGGAAACACAAATAGTATCAAGTAAGACGTTATGGTACATGTACAACGTTGTATGCACGTTAACATAACGCAATAAAAGCGACGACCAAATACCCAAAAAAAATTATGAACTTCTGTTTGTTCATTTGATTCAGGCAACTATATGAAGCGCACAAAACATCGTTGGTGAACTGTAGTTGAAAGATATGATTCAATAAATTGCCAAGACATGGCATGAACATACAATCTAAATATCTTGGTGCCCGTCACAACCCGCGATAGCCTATTTTCGAATCAGTAGCCGCTATCGTTGAACGTATAAAGCATAAACATGTCTAAAAGCATAAACATGCCAAAAACAGCTAAAGTAGCAATCCAATAAAAGTTAGTATAACGAAGTAAACCAGTAGCAAGTTTGTAGCAGAAGTAGTAGGATTTTAGCAACTTACTGATACTTTGCTTCGCCGTCGTCGTCGGGGCATTCGTACTTTCCTCGCGTTCCTGCCTTTTTCATCATTTTGCGTGCGTAAATCGAGCAGATAACGTAAAACCATGGCCTGTCTTGCCTGATGCTCGCGAGGGACGCGAGACATGTGAATCGGTTTTGTATCGCTAGGTCCCTTTTTTCCTTATTCTTGATTGTTGTAACCGGTGTTATTTCTCTGCGCGGGCAATCACACCTGGTGGCAAGTTTAGGAGCCTGCAAGGTAAGAGCGTGTCTGTTATTACAGGATGGTTCGTGGGAAAATGAGTAAAGCTGTAGGTTACCTAGTTACGTGCGGTGCCGTTTCTGGTTTTCTTGGATTTACGTCGATGGTTGTCGCCGGTGTCGATTCTAGTTGTAGGGTTGTGAGGTAAGTAGTGATGAGGATACCTGTTAAGTCCCAGATATCGCCATGTACGATCGTTCAGGGAAGCAAGTGTTGTTGCTTTGGCCAAAAGGTAAGCTCAAGTACATGCCCACTGGAGTTGGTTTCAATTTAGAGGAGTAGAAAGTATTAGACGTAGATGAAAGTTTATGTCACTGACAAAGAGGTGTTTACCTTTCGTCCTTTACCAACACTTTCCCTAGCCGCTGACCTTTGGTGGTCTGCTTCATTCCGCGGTCCTCAACCAGGCCTATGCAATCTGGGAAAAGAGAGAAAAAACCGGTTACTATTAATGGGGAAAAAGGGTGGCTATGTGCGATAAATTTGGCATGTTACCTGTCAGCATCCGGGACTCTGAACGGGTAATAGGTTGCTGTAAGGGGAAAACGATAGTAATAGTGAGGGATTTTCTCGTTTTGGACCTTTGAAATGTAGCCTCTCTGCCTACGTATAAGGATGCCTCATGGGCGCAGGTAGGCACATTTGTTTGTTTTGGCATTGGTATATATTTGTCTACGATGTAGCAGCTGCCGACAGAGATAAGGTTGTCAAAGTAGGGTTCGTCTGATAGTAAGCATGCGACGTGTATTGCGTCACCCTGCGTGGGAAACAAAGTCATGGGTTTACGCGCTAGTTGCCGGAAATAAGCATATGCAAAGCGATTTATTAAGGAGTAGGAAAAAAAATATATGGGTGTTTATTCACCTGCTCGTCGACAAACAGGTAGCATAAGTCCGTATTCTGGTTGTGAGGGATCCATTTTTTATCGCTCTTATTTGTATAGGTGCTGCAGCGTCACTCGGTCTTATTGTGGACAGCGGTTTGAGTATCATGGTACCTACAGCGAGATGAATTCTGATAAGCAAGAAAATGATTATATTAACATGGAAATGCAGGTATAAGGTTTATGTTCTCCTAAAAAGATCCACAAATGTGAACACAATCTTCTGTAAATCCTAAAAGCATGTGATTTAGTCGGTTGCTAGAAAAGTGAATGTTAAACTAAAAAATGAAATTTATGACAGGAATAATTGGCCTGAAGCTTATTTTACAAACAATAATAAAAGCATAAAGTACGTAGGAAACCTTCAGATGCAAACGGAAAGCAAAACCTACTACTGAAAGTTATGCGAGAAATGTTTGTAAAGTATAGAAAACCAAGCAAAGCATTTCATCAGCAACCTGCAGGCCAAATCATGCATAAACAGTCAAGAAACCAGTGAATAATTAAAAAACAGAGTATCATCATAGCCAAACATGAAGGTAAATCGGTTGCACAGAATAAGTGCCATCATGATTGACTTCCACACCGTAAACGGCAACATCATAGGCAGCAACAAATTCGCCTGAAATAAACCCCAATGGTAGTGATAAACGCAGGAAAGAGCATCCCTAAACCAAGGCAGGTTGTGCTACATATACAAACAACGGCACACATAATTAAGCAGACCATCGAGTTTAACCAAAGAACAAAGAGAAGTACATAACAGAAAACGGAGGTATAACAACGGATAAGAAACCCTAAAATTACAGGCGTAGAATACCTAAGCGACATCAACAAACGGCAATCGAAACGGAGAAACTGGTGGGCAATAGTCGGAGGAAAGGTTGTAACAGAGCAGATAAGGCTAAGGGCAAGGACCATCATTGGAATCTTACCCAAGAAGATAAAAAGGTAGGTGCGTGGATAGGCACGTGGCAGAGAGCAAATGCATTGTGAGCCGCTACACTGGCCAATGAGATGAGAAGCACCGGCATCCTCGACCAACAACAGCTCAGACACGGAACAGTAATCGCCACTCACAAAAGAATCTAGTAATTGTATTCTTATATAATAATAATAAAGTGGAAATATATGGAGCAAAAGGGGTAAGGCGGTAAAATGAGGAAAAAGCCAAAATGGATAACAGATTCCAAGTAACAACTAGCTATACTTCCCACGTCCCGACATTGTTCCATAATAAAAAAAACAACAACTTATCTTAAGGCTTAAGCTAGATTGTTCCTCGGACCCGGAGAGGTATGGAGTGGCGGATACAAGAATTTTCTTTTATTGATGATCATACTGTTTTTAGATGTTTCATGATTATGAAACAAAATATAAAAATTTTTAGGTCGGTTTGACGGTATTGCGTAAGTTTCATACTTTCATCACATAATAAAAACAACATTTATTAAATATTAACAAAACACAGAATATGTTTTATGTATGAAGATTTCACATGTAATAGATTAAAAGGTATAAAAAATATTGTTTGATCCTGCTAGAAGGATATCCAAAATACTCACTGACACAGATTAGGGATGAGCTAATGGTACCGGTACCGAATCAACTTCGGTATCACTATCGGTACCCACATTTTTTGTTTTTTTTGTACCGATATCGGTATTTACCGATTTTAACATTCAAATACCGGTATCGGTACCGGTTATGGTACCGTACCGGTCACGGTACCGTACCGGTACCATGCTCACCCCTAACACAGACTGTCAAGGAACAATTTTGTTGCCAAAAGTAACAAGTGATGCTTGCCGGGAACAATTTTGTTGCCAAAAGTACCGGTACCGTACCGGTACCATGCTAACTAAATAATGCATGTTAGATCATAATCAATATATTAAAAAGAACATGGACTGAAATATTAGTAAACTTAGTGGAGCATTGACGAAGAGAAAGTGTGCAGGCGATAAATAGTGTGTAGCGAAAATGGAGGTTGACGAAAAGAAAACAGTGGCGAAGGGTTGAGTTTTTTGTTAGGTTTAATTAGGTGAGAAAGTAATGATCGGGAAGGCCCCTAGGTTTTGAATTTTAAAAACAAAAAGGCCATGTGATGTTATCGTCTCCACACTTTCTGTTAATTTGTTATACATGCTAATAGAGTACTAAAACTTTAAATTTTAAAAGTCTTTTTTTTTTTGTAAATTACCATAAATATTTGTAAATCTCTAGTTTTTTTAGAATGATTTATGCACAATGCAGCAAATAACACATGCACTTCTAAAGGTGCGCATGATTTGGCTTGGTTCGATTATTAATCTCAATCGAAATCGAAGCCATCAGTTGATTGATCCTATTGACTAATCGGTCAATTGGTTTGGTTTAATTTGTTAGATTGTCAGTCTTCAGTTCGGTTCAGTTAATTTTATTTTATAACCAAACTTTGGCTAAAATATTTACTTATAAGTATATGAAATGGAGGTATAAATACATGAAATGATAGTATGAAAGCTAAAAATATACGAATACATGAAATATTCGTTTTGATTTAGTTAATTTTGGTTTGGTTTCTTCTGTTTTTTTGTTTAGTTTTGGTTAACGATTCAATTATTGTTCACCCCTAGACATTGTTAATCACTTAACATATCAAATTTTTAATTAAAAAGTATTATAAATACTGTATTCAAATTAAAGAGAACAATGCTCGTTTTTGTGGTGTGTTTTTTTAGATAATATTAACGTACTAAAAAGTTATGGTCGGTTAAAACGTCGATAACAATAAGCAGGTCGTCACATTATTTTCAAATGTTTTAAAAACATAATAGTTTAAAAGTTATGAAATGAAAAAAAATAAAAGAATTATAATTTTGTAGGGGGAGTGTAACTACTAACTAAAAAAGAGGGAATGAAAGTGTAATTAAAATAATGCACTAAATTGTAAAAGTGTTTCAATGACTATTTTACCCCCATTTTAAGGTTATTAATGAAAATAAAATTCTTAACCTTTTGGTATCTTAAACTACCATTCTCTCATGTATTATAATATAGTATAGATTAGGCTGAGTTTAATTTGAAATTATTAATTTTACACTTGGGGTAACTGGGTGAACTATGAAGGATTCCAGAGAGTTACAACGGGAAACCATAAAAATTTGTTTGAATTTTTTTCTTGCTAAAACGCACATTATCCAATTAATTTTTTTCATTTATACACATATGTATGTATGTGTCTAAAACTAAAAAATAACTATTATACTTTTATGATATCATAATGTTCATAAGTCCGAAAACACATGTTCCAAATACCAAAAACTCCAAACCAAAATGCATGTATCTATAAAAAAAAAGTAAAAACAATGGCCAGGAAAAAGTGACCTGGTTAACGATCCATGTAATGTTCAATTTGGTTTGGTTCGAGTTTTCCGGTATTCTCTGATTCGGATTCGGGTGCTTCAGATCTTCAGGTTTCTAATAAAAAGACAACCCTACCAAATCAGATGACCCATGCTCTGCCAAAATATTTTATTCTAGTCTCATACTCGAATAGCTATCCCAATATCCATTCAGGTGTTATAGATACATTTGGAATATTATGAGAAAATTCCCAACTTGTCAAGTTGGTATGATGGATGAGCATTAAATCTGATTTTAGTATTTTTTTTTTCAAGTACGACAAAAAGTGTAACAAATTAATCAAAAGGGACTCGAAACACATGTAAATTTTAAGTTTCTAGGAAGTGGTTGATATATTTATTAACCTTTCTTTTAACATGTATCTGTTATATGTATCTGTTATTAATTACTTATTAATAGAGTGACCATCCACATGCTTAACTCCCTTTTCTTCATTACTATTATCATTAATGTATAGGCCTATAAATAAAGCTATTGTACCTCACATTGAAATATCAATAAGAAAACATTTCTCCCATCCTCTCATGGTTCTATATATTGCTAATAGGTTATAGTTGATATACAACACGTTATCAGCACGAGTTGCTTTTGAGTTACATCATATTGTATGGGAGCCGAGCAGTAATGCCACTGAGTTGTTCAAGGTTTTAATCTTTCTTCTTCAACCCAAACTCAGGTAAAATTAGCAACATGTGTTTTTTTTACACATTAAGGAAATGAACAGGATACACACTGATTAACACAAACTCTGTATTTTCTAACTACCTGCGAGACATGTTATATTGTTACCAACCGATTAACATTATTTCAATTAAAATAATGAGTTATATAAATAAATTAATTGGAATATAAAAAGTCAAGGTTTGTTTTTCTAAATATATTTAGACACTGTTTGCTAGTGTTATTGATAAAAAGAGTTGTTTATTTTTAAAGGTGTATATGATTAATTCACTTTTAGATAAAGATTTGCCATAACTAACTTCTATGGAAATTTGAATCACAAATAGTTCATGGTATTGATTGACATTAGATGTATATTCATCTACTTTTGACGTGGAATAAAACTTTCGTTTACTCATATATGAGATTATATATTTAGTTAAATATTTATATATAAATATCATTTATGGTTAACTAAAATTAAAGGGATTGATCAAATATATAACACGGGAAAGATTTACATTTGACATCCAAAGTGTCATACACCTTGAATCTCATTACAATGTTATAAAAGGCCGTAAGATGTTGGGCCGATAATATTATATGACATGGACACATAATTACTTCTCCATGGATGTTATGTGAAAAAAAAAGTTTATATATGATGGAAATTGGATAAAACAAATTTTGTTTATATGTCAAACCTTAAATGTGCTCTTGAAATAGCAATGTCATTAAAATTGGGTGAAAGGTTTGAAGTGACTTTATATCCGTCCAAAAAAAAGGAATGAACATCCATGAATGTTTTCGGATCCTATCTCATTCCCTGAAGTGAATGTGATATAATGATCATTGTAAAAGTCATGACCATGTACATAATTAAGGATAACGATGCCACCATGAAAGTTATGTAGTTATAATCCATTCCTTGGAGTGAATGTGATGGTATAATGATTCGTGTAAAATTCATGATCACGGTGGTTAAGAAAATGATTATGATGCTCAAGTTAATGAGATCAAATAAGTTAATATTGTGATAATTATACAATGATCGGTATAAAAGTCATGATCATGGTGAACGAGGAAATTTTAAAGATCGTCATGTTGATAATATGGTCAACATGTTAATATTGAAATCGATCACAAGAAGTTGCACACTAATTAAGTAATTACACGAGAATAAGATATGGGAAACATGTATATAAAAAGAATGTTTGAAATAGTGATATATTATTCTCTCGTATTTCTTGTCATGTATTAGACAAGCAAGAGTGCAACATGTCTAATAATTTGAAGTAACCATATCATTAAGAGAGTATGAAAAGTTTGAAATCATATCATATTCTTGTGATCGAGTAAAGGTAATGATCATGGAGATAATTGAGAAAGTTGCAATGATGGTCATAATGTGATCAACCATCAAAGATTATAATAATAGCCAAGTTAATAATGAGATCGAATATTAGACACGAAATGATGGTCATGTTAATAATAAGAATGGCCGCAACAAGTGGCAAAATTTGAAAATAGTTATATGAGAACAAAGTAAACGAAAAAGTGATATAACTTGATAGTTTGAATGAGAATACACCGTTCTCTCGTGTTCTCTATTTGTATTATACAAACATAAGTGCACATAACATACAAGTGCAAGAGATTCATTACGATCATAAACCAGAAGTTTATGGATCATGATAATTATTGGCATGACCGGTTAGACCACACCGGGTCAATGATGATGTGAACATAACAAAGAACTAGAAAATCCTTCAAGCTGATAAGTAGCATGTAATGTTTGCTCTTAAGGGAAATTATATATTTGTCATATAAAGTAAGGTAAGTATCTTAAATGTTCTGGAAGTGATTAAAGGATACATCCTAACGTGATACCATTTAGTATTTAAAATCGATGCATCGTCTAAATGGTTATCAAGTTTGCAACCTGAAGTTTGCTTGATTATGGCTTAGCTAATAAGATAGCAAGCATATTATTCTAGATTGGCATATTTAATCAATTCCCAAGATAATAGTGATCATTGGAATAAGTGTTGAACTTCATATAACTTATGTTCATACACATATTGCTTTCATTGAGATGATCACTAAAACATCTACTATTGATTGCAATATCAATGATCATGTAAGCAAAAAATTCATGTTTACATTTGATTTTACATGCAGTAACATTTATTCACATCAAGCCAATACGTGGTAATAGTTTTCTCCCCATTATAGTTGGTTTTTGGTCAGGAACCAAATATTCCCCATCTAAGATTTTTGTTGTGCGACATATATTGAAATTGATCCACCCACGATGCACGGAGATGGGACCTTAGAAGGTGATTGGGAATATATGATGATTTATAGAGCCTTCAAAAAGAGATTTATTTACATCTCAGTTAATTGATATCCATCTCAATGGATTAACATTCCCAACATCAGGGGGAGATAAAAGGCAGTTGGAAATAAAAAAGAGTTAGAATGAAATATCATTGATCCTTGTACTAAACAATGTGAAAGTTCAAAGGATAATTCATTCATAGAGATTAGCGAATTAATTACCAGACGCATTAACTGACCTAAATATGATGAATAGCTAATAAAGTCACGTATACCAACTGCTAATGCTCCATTTAAGATGAGTGTCCGGGAAGGACAATCATATATTGGCAATAAGCCTACTACACGCCTGAAGCGTGGTAGACTAGTCGATTCCAAAGAATTAAAAATCCTCGAGAAATTGGAGCAAGTAAGAAAGATGGTCAAGTCGAGGTTATAGTAAAAAGGTCTCCTGAAGAGACATTAGACATGATGGTTCCAGAAGAACCTCAGGTACCTGAAAATAAAGAGATCTCGTTATATAGTATCATGTCTACGAAATGTGTGGAATCGAAATAAAATCGACGTCGTTATAAATTTTATGTAATGTAGCGCTTGAAATGAGGATCAAGATTTAAAGATCTGCCTATGAATGAGTACAAAGAAATGATTGGCCAAAATGGAAAGACGCAAATATGGCAGAGTTGAATTCTCTATTGAAAAGAAAAGTTTTGGACCACTAGTCCATACAACAAAAGTTGTAAAACATATAGATACGAAAAGGTCTTTTGTGCGAATCAACATTTGAAAAGAAAATGATATAAGGTAAAATTGGTGGCACAAGAATTTCGCAAAGACCCATAATTGATTATGAGGAGATGCATTCTCCAGTGGTGGATACAATGATTTTTCATCATGTTATTAGTCTGGTAATGCAAAGAGAGAATTGAAATGCGTCTTATAAATATGATGATTTACTTGACACTGAAAGTTTACATGAAAATACCTGATGAAGGATTTAATGTGTCAAAATCTTGTAACGCATGTTCTCGAGAACGTTATGATCAGAATAAATAGATTCAATTATGAGTTATGTTTGTTATATGATTGAATTGAATATAAGTGGAACTCCTCATGAGTATCCTAAAGCAACTAAGTGCTTAAAATGTAATATGAAACATCGTAGGATGTGATTATTGTGCACCAATACACCACAGGTTATAAACTTAACCTGGTGATTATGATACTTTAATGTATAAGAATGGTATTGGAGAAATAGATGTTATTGTTCTTCCAATTGAAGAGTTAATGCACTTGCGTAATTGGTCAAGATGAAAAGTCCTTGATGGATTGATGATGCCTACAGCATTGATATCAATACCTTAAGAAGTATTATGTTAAGGTAATATAATATGTATGGACTAAAATAAGGGGGTTGAGTGTTATAAAACTCATGAGATATCCCGATAATGAGCAACATAAGTTTGATTGTATTAACCAGCTTGTATCAAAAATTTCCTTTTTAAAAGTTCACTCGCAGTTTACAGTGATAATGTCTTAGCATTATCGAGAGACTCTGTAGAACTTTTGAAAGGGGGATTTTGAAAGTCCTTGACATAGTGCACTTGTTGCTTGACCTATAATTCGAGTATATACAAAATTATTTGAATATGCAAAATTATTTGAATGAGAATTCTACACGAAATGAAAGTGAAACAATTGGTGATGAGTTCTTTGAATATGATATGGAAAAAGATATGCTAAATTATGAGGTTTAAGTGGCAAAACTCTTAAAGGGTGTACTCACGTACATGGAAGGAAGTCCATGACTGATTGTAAATGCAAGAGGCATTGAAACTAAAAGCAAATGAAATATGTTATATGAAGTTAACAATTTCTATGTACGGACTAAAATAGTCGAGTTAAACATAGTATACTCAACTGGATAGTTATCTCGAAGAAAAGAAATATGAGTATGAGGTACTCGATCATGTGTTTTAATTCGACAATATCATGTTTATAAAAATTATAAGATATGTTGATGATATCATTATCTCGTGAAGAGATGGTACGCAAGTTGAGCATTTATTTAACGGTATTCTTATATATCAATTAAACTATATTCAAAAGATGTTGGACATTTAAATATGTCAAAGTCCATCTCTAAAAGTTTGATCATTTGGTATAAAACAAAGTATTCTTATCACAAATATTATTAGTCTATAAATACGATATTAAAATGCAGTTGATGCAATATTTCTTGCTCGTTATACACAACTACATTTATCATTTATTTATATGATTTTATTAATAAGATATAATTTGTTTCCAGAGATGAGACATTGAAATGATTTAAAATCAAATACTTTAATACTTTCAAGGTATGAAAGACATGAGTTTGTATTTTACTAACCTGTAAAAAAAAGGGTTTGGTTAGTCTTATTGATGCAGGGAATGTAAAACAACACGGTCGTTGATCTTATACGAGAGGAGGCACTAGAAGTCTGACATGAAGACTTTGTTTAAAGAATTACACACATGAGAGCATGGACTAGAAGCCTGAAATTAATATCATACATCAAAGAAGAAAGAACCAAGCATATTTTACCAAAACTTGTTTACTAAATTCGACTTCAACATTCACAGGATCGAAGTGTCGACTCAAGGAGCTTAAATCATCAGGGGAGTATAATACGCGCTGCACTTTTTTTCCCTTAGCTATGGTTTTATCCCACTGGGTTTTCCTATCAAGGTTTTAATGAGGCAGCATCACTAAACGTATTTCATCATGTGGATAGTCAAGGGGGAGTGTTATGAATTACTTATTAATAGAGTGACCATCCACATGCTTAACTCCCTTTTCTTCATCACTATTATCATTAATGTATAGGCCTATAAATAAAGCCATTGTACCTCACATTGAAATATCAATAAGAAAACATTTCTCCCATCCTCTCATGGTTCTATATATTGCTAATAGGTTATAGTTGATATACAACAGTATCCTATTAATGTACTTCAACTAGTTTTTTTTTGAACCATCAACTAAAGTATTGCCGGGTACTCTGTACGCGGCCCCCAATGGCCGAAAGGGGCCCCAGACGGCCTCTAGTCCGTACGGACAGAGCCCTTCGGCCCACCCGTCTCCTGTTCCAGGGAAAACCCGGCCCACAAAACCCGCCCGAAGGCACGACGGTAGTGAACCGGTAAAACCTGGAGGGATCAGGAGTCGAACCCATGACCATAAGGGTCAAGGTCTCTCCATCACTTCCCAACCACCTACCCCACTACAAGGGTAGGGGTATCCATCACATGCCTCCGTGAGAATCGAACTCGGCTCTCCCAAAGAGAGAACCGGCCCTTTTACCACTAGGCCACATGATCAGGATTACTTCAATTAGTACATACATTTAATGTTGCATGTGGGATAGCCGCAATATCAAATATAACAAAAATGTTATTTTAAAATACGACAAATTATCCTTTTATTAAAACATTTCGAATTTCCAAACTAAAAAGATTAACCTAATGCGAAAGGCATTATAGCCCGACGGCATCTTAGTGGTGAGATAAGACTTAGAGACTTATAAGGTCCTGGTTCGAATCTCACAAGGGAGTTTATATTTTCTCATAATTATGAGTTTGCTCTTGAATTAGTGACTTGGTGGTGGAATATGATCGCGTGGTAACATTGGTGACAGGATGATACCCCAGTGGTGCGTGAGTGATTCCAATTGGCCGCTAAAAAAAAAAAGATTAACCTAACAGAGGATCTAACCTTGATAAAATTTTATCAACATGTTAGTTTTTTAAACATCATTATGTTATGGTGTATTTGTTTTTAGTGTATCTAACGTTATCTTGATAAAATTTTATCAGTATGTTAGTTTTTTAAACATCACCATGTTATGGTGTAATTGTTTTTAGTCGAGCTTTTATGTGTTGATAAATATAACAAGTCATGTTGAGGTTAGTGATAAACTAAATTGAGTAGATCCTAAAAACTCTCAAAGTATTTTTTGAATATATTTTCATTGGTCCTTAGCAAATAATATTTTGGATGATCTACATCATCATCAGTTCATCACTATCATCAGTGAGCAACCCTTTGTGCAATATGATGCATACATATACTATATAACTTATTAACTACAAAGCACTTGTTGCATGTTATATAATTGCTCATCAAGCGTGAGAAGGTGCAAAGACTCTTTTGAAATCATTTCTTACAACCTATTTCCTTACATTCTGCTCTTTCATCTCTTGTGGATATGAAAACAATTCTTGCTAATGCGGATCATCAGGAAGCATTACCATTTCTTTCAATTAAAAGAACTCGTGTATACAACAATCTAATACACAATTCGATACTATATATTAGCTAGGATGTACATGTAAACCGTGTGAGGTGAAATTTGCGTGTTAAATGTGAAGTTCTTGTGATGTAACTACCTCTGCCTACTTTATTCTTGGCGGGCATCCATGGTTGGTTAGTGCAAGTTAACTTTTTTTCAAATAGAAAAACAAGAATTTCAAGTGCAATGCATATGATTATTGCTTCCTAGAATTGTGAAAAACCGACAAAACATGCATGTCATTGAGGTTTAGCTTTCTCAAATACTAATATGTAGAAAAACATTAAAATCACACATCGCTAAAAGTTTGTACGCATAATCATATTCAGCTTTGTCACAAATCCATGCCGAAGACACGACTATAATTACCTCGAAAGGAGATGATTACGGTTTGAACTTGATGTTGCTGCAGGGTGTAATCCTTTGCACCACGCTCGTGACCTCGGCCAACCTACAAGAAATGAACAAGAGGGGCGTATGAAAGGAGGCGACTGCTATGTAGTCGAGATCGACTCCAACGTACAGACACAAAAATGGTGCTGGCTTACTATTTGTAACATCACATGTCTATGCAAGGAGGGAGACTCCTACAACCTCAATTAGCCACCATTCGTATCGGATTTGCCTCAGGCAACATCAATCATCTGGTGGCATCAGCCAGAGACTCCTTTTCCTCAGCATTCGCAACTTTGTTGTTTCTCATACCTCTTCTCTACTTGACCCTTCACGGAAACCTTCTTGTCGGAGCTTTAAAAAGACGAACGGCCTCCCATTTAACCACTGGCCAGCGACCCAACCGGCCGGTTCCTGCACAAACGTTCCAAAGGGCATGACCGGACAAGTGGTGCTAATGATCTCCAGTTAAACCGGCCGGACAGGCCGGTCCGGTTTTCAAAACGTTGCTTACAAGCTAAAAATCCAAAATCAAAAACCAAAAACGAAGATCGTAGGGTTCGATGAGAGGGTTCCAATTCCGCTTGAATGAGTTCAATTGGACTCCATTTGATACCTTCCTACGACTTCCTATTTTTCTTTCACTATATATTTGATCGTTATCTAATAAAAGAAAACACCTTTGCTGACATGACGTTCATTTATGCTATTTCCCCTCTTGAGTGTGCCACATGACATTAGGTATGGTTTAATAAAAAAAATATGTTTGTGACACATGGCACTAGCTGAGGCTTCCTCCCCCTTTTCCCTCTAAACGTATTTTTCTCTCTCATATTTTTCTGCACAATTTTTAAACGTTAATAAATTTTATATACGAGATTTTTTAAAGAAATATTAAACCAACTTAACGAGCGTTTTATTATTATTCCAATGAGTACCAAATTGCTAAAAATGACTTTTTATTGGGTTTTTGTTCATACAGGAAAAAACACACAGTGTTGTTCAGGTAATTCATTAATTATGTCTAGGCAAGTCACTAAATCATGCTAAAACCAGTAAATAGGAATTCTATTTTCATCTAGAGCAGAATAGATTAAAATCACTCCTTTCAACTAAGGTCATACCTTTAAGACCACCATCTCAATCATGCCCTACAATGATTGTTTGTTTCTTCTGACTCTGCTCTCCCTCATTCAACACCTAGAGTTTTTTTTAACATACATTTTCATTCTTATTCACATGATAAAAATTGTTGTTTTCTTATGTTGTAGTAATCATAACACACATTTTATCACTTCATGTTAGACTTGTCTATCTCAGAAAGCTTCCGGGATATGATCTATTGTGTGTGTGTATATACACATACGTACATGGGCTGCGTAGTTATTCTTTGTCTACATGTATCTTAGATATATGATAACACGATACTTGCATTTGCTATCAAGGCATGAAGTTTGTATGCAACAATT